>JAQNBH010000007.1:42389871-42552371 GCA_028752905.1 Cladorhizidae sp. MBARI D1340-BT2
AGTATTCCATGATGCACATAGCTGGAACACTAGTACTCCTCAGTATTCCATGATGCACATAGCTGGAACACAAGCACTCCTCAGTATTCCATGATGCTCATAGCTGGAACACTAGCACTCCTCAGTATTCCATGATGCACATAGTTGGAACACAAGCACTCCTCAGAATTCCATGATGCTCATAGCTGGAACACTAGTACTCCTCAGTATTCCATGATGAAAATAGCTGGAACACAAGCACTCCTCAGTATTCCGTGATGCACATAGCTTGAACACTAGCACTCCTCAGTATTCCATGATGAAAATAGCTGGAACACAAGCACTCCTCAGTATTCCATGATGCACATAGCTGGAACACTAACACTCCTCAGTATTCCATGATGCACATAGCTGGAACACTAGTACTCCTCAGTATTCCATGATGCACATAGCTGGAACACAAGCACTCCTCAGTATTCCATGATGCACATAGCTGGAACACTAGCACTCCTCAGTATTCCATGATGCACATAGCTGGAACACAAGCACTCCTCAGTATTCCATGATGCACATAGCTGGAACACAAGCACTCCTCAGTATTCCATGATGCTCATAGCTGGAACACAAGCACTCCTCAGTATTCCATGATGCACATAGCTGGAACACTAGTACTCCTCAGTATTCCATGATGCACATAGCTGGAACACAAGCACTCCTCAATATTCCATGATGCACATAGCTGGAACACTAGCACTCCTCAGTATTCCATGATGCACATAGCTGGAACACTAGCACTCCTCAGTATTCCATGATGCACATAGCTGGAACACAAGCACTCCTCAGTATTCCATGATGCACATAGCTGGAACACAAGCACTCCTCAGTATTCCATGATGCACATAGCTGGAACACAAGCACTCCTCAGTATTCCATGATGCACATAGCTGGAACACTAGCACTCCTCAGTATTCCATGATGCACATAGCTGGAACACAAGCACTCCTCAGTATTCCATGATGCACATAGCTGGAACACTAGCACTCCTCAGTATTCTATGATGCACATAGCTGGAACACAAGCACTCCTCAGTATTCCATGATGCTCATAGCTGGAACACAAGCACTCCTCAGTATTCCATGATGCACATAGCTTGAACACAAGCACTCCTCAGTATTCCATGATGCACATAGCTGGAACACTAGCACTCCTCAGTATTCCATGATGCACATAGCTGGAACACTAGCACTCCTCAGTATTCCATGATGCACATAGCTGGAACACAAGCACTCCTCAGTATTCCATGATGCACATAGCTGGAACACAAGCACTCCTCAGTATTCCATGATGCACATAGCTGGAATACTAACACTCCTCAGTATTCCATGATGCACATAGCTGGAACACTAGTACTCCTCAGTATTCCATGATGCACATAGCTGGAACACAAGCACTCCTCAGTATTCCATGATGCACATAGCTGGAACACTAGCACTCCTCAGTATTCCATGATGCACATAGCTGGAACACAAGCACTCCTCAGTATTCCATGATGCACATAGCTGGAACACAAGCACACCTCAGTATTCCATGATGCACATAGCTGGAACACTAGTACTCCTCAGTATTCCATGATGCACATAGCTGGAACACAAGCACTCCTCAGTATTCCATGATGCACATAGCTGGAACACTAGCACTCCTCAGTATTCCATGATGCACATAGCTGGAACACTAGCACTCCTCAGTATTCCATGATGCACATAGCTGGAACACAAGAACTCCTCAGTATTCCATGATGCACATAGCTGGAACACAAGCACTCCTCAGTATTCCATGATGCACATAGCTGGAACACAAGCACTCCTCAGTATTCCATGATGCACATAGCTGGAACACTAGCACTCCTCAGTATTCCATGATGCACATAGTTGGAACACAAGCACTCCTCAGTATTCCATGATGCACATAGCTGGAACACAAGCACTCCTCAGTATTCCATGATGCACATAGCTGGAACACTAACACTCCTCAGTATTCCATGATGCACATAGCTGGAACACTAGTACTCCTCAGTATTCCATGATGCACATAGCTGGAACACAAGCACTCCTCAGTATTCCATGATGCACATAGCTGGAACACTAGCACTCCTCAGTATTCCATGATGCACATAGCTGGAACACAAGCACTCCTCAGATTCCATGATGCACATAGCTGGAACACAAGCACTCCTCAGTATTCCATGATGCTCATAGCTGGAACACAAGCACTCCTCAGTATTCCATGATGCACATAGCTGGAACACTAGTACTCCTCAGTATTCCATGATGCACATAGCTGGAACACAAGCACTCCTCAGTATTCCATGATGCACATAGCTGGAACACAAGCACTCCTCAGTATTCCATGATGCAAATAGCTGGAACACTAGCACTCCTCAGTATTCCATGATGCACATAGCTGGAACACAAGCACTCCTCAGTATTCCATGATGCACATAGCTGGAACACAAGCACTCCTCAGTATTCCATGATGCACATAGCTGGAACACAAGCACTCCTCAGTATTCCATGATGCACATAGCTGGAACACTAGCACTCCTCAGTATTCCATGATGCACATAGTTGGAACACAAGCACTCCTCAGTATTCCATGATGCACATAGCTGGAACACAAGCACTCCTCAGTATTCCATGATGCACATAGCTGGAACACTAGTACTCCTCAGTATTCCATGATGCACATAGCTGGAACACAAGCACTCCTCAGTATTCCATGATGCTCATAGCTGGAACACTAGCACTCCTCAGTATTCCATGATGCACATAGTTGGAACACAAGCACTCCTCAGAATTCCATGATGCTCATAGCTGGAACACTAGTACTCCTCAGTATTCCATGATGAAAATAGCTGGAACACAAGCACTCCTCAGTATTCCGTGATGCACATAGCTGGAACACTAGCACTCCTCAGTATTCCATGATGAAAATAGCTGGAACACAAGCACTCCTCAGTATTCCATGATGCACATAGCTGGAACACTAACACTCCTCAGTATTCCATGATGCACATAGCTGGAACACTAGTACTCCTCAGTATTCCATGATGCACATAGCTGGAACACAAGCACTCCTCAGTATTCCATGATGCACATAGCTGGAACACTAGCACTCCTCAGTATTCCATGATGCACATAGCTGGAACACAAGCACTCCTCAGTATTCCATGATGCACATAGCTGGAACACAAGCACTCCTCAGTATTCCATGATGCTCATAGCTGGAACACAAGCACTCCTCAGTATTCCATGATGCACATAGCTGGAACACTAGTACTCCTCAGTATTCCATGATGCACATAGCTGGAACACAAGCACTCCTCAATATTCCATGATGCACATAGCTGGAACACTAGCACTCCTCAGTATTCCATGATGCACATAGCTGGAACACTAGCACTCCTCAGTATTCCATGATGCACATAGCTGGAACACAAGCACTCCTCAGTATTCCATGATGCACATAGCTGGAACACAAGCACTCCTCAGTATTCCATGATGCACATAGCTGGAACACAAGCACTCCTCAGTATTCCATGATGCACATAGCTGGAACACTAGCACTCCTCAGTATTCCATGATGCACATAGCTGGAACACAAGCACTCCTCAGTATTCCATGATGCACATAGCTGGAACACTAGCACTCCTCAGTATTCTATGATGCACATAGCTGGAACACAAGCACTCCTCAGTATTCCATGATGCTCATAGCTGGAACACAAGCACTCCTCAGTATTCCATGATGCACATAGCTTGAACACAAGCACTCCTCAGTATTCCATGATGCACATAGCTGGAACACTAGCACTCCTCAGTATTCCATGATGCACATAGCTGGAACACTAGCACTCCTCAGTATTCCATGATGCACATAGCTGGAACACAAGCACTCCTCAGTATTCCATGATGCACATAGCTGGAACACAAGCACTCCTCAGTATTCCATGATGCACATAGCTGGAATACTAACACTCCTCAGTATTCCATGATGCACATAGCTGGAACACTAGTACTCCTCAGTATTCCATGATGCACATAGCTGGAACACAAGCACTCCTCAGTATTCCATGATGCACATAGCTGGAACACTAGCACTCCTCAGTATTCCATGATGCACATAGCTGGAACACAAGCACTCCTCAGTATTCCATGATGCACATAGCTGGAACACAAGCACACCTCAGTATTCCATGATGCACATAGCTGGAACACTAGTACTCCTCAGTATTCCATGATGCACATAGCTGGAACACAAGCACTCCTCAGTATTCCATGATGCACATAGCTGGAACACTAGCACTCCTCAGTATTCCATGATGCACATAGCTGGAACACTAGCACTCCTCAGTATTCCATGATGCACATAGCTGGAACACAAGAACTCCTCAGTATTACATGATGCACATAGCTGGAACACAAGCACTCCTCAGTATTCCATGATGCACATAGCTGGAACACTAGCACTCCTCAGTATTCCATGATGCACATAGCTGGAACACAAGAACTCCTCAGTATTACATGATGCACATAGCTGGAACACAAGCACTCCTCAGTATTCCATGATGCACATAGCTGGAACACTAACACTCCTCAGTATTCCATGATGCACATAGCTGGAACACTAGTACTCCTCAGTATTCCATGATGCACATAGCTGGAACACAAGCACTCCTCAGTATTCCATGATGCACATAGCTGGAACACTAGCACTCCTCAGTATTCCATGATTCACATAGCTGGAACACAAGCACTCCTCAGTATTCCATGATGCTCATAGCTGGAACACAAGCACTCCTAAGTATTCCATGATGCACATAGCTGGAACACTAGTACTCCTCAGTATTCCATGATGCACATAGCTGGAACACAAGCACTCCTCAGTATTCCATGATGCTCATAGCTGGAACACAAGCACTCCTCAGTATTCCATGATGCACATAGCTGGAACACTAACACTCCTCAGTATTCCATGATGCACATAGCTGGAACACTAGTACTCCTCTGTATTCCATGATGCACATAGCTGGAACACAAGCACTCCTCAGTATTCCATGATGTACATAACTGGAACACTAGCACTCGTCAGTATTCCATGATGCTCATAGCTGGAACACAAGCACTCCTCAGTATTCCATGATGCACATAGCTGGAACACAAGCACTCCTCAGTATTCCATGATGCTCATAGCTGGAATACTAACACTCCTCAGTATTCCATGATGCACATAGCTGGAACACAAGCACTCCTCAGTATTCCATGATGCTCATAGCTGGAACACAAGCACTCCTCAGTATTCCATGATGCACTTAGCTGGAACACTAGTACTCCTCAGTATTCCATGATGCACATAGCTGGAACACAAGCACTCCTCAGTATTCTATGATGCACATAGCTGGAACACTAGCACTCCTCAGTATTCCATGATGCACATAGCTGGAACACAAGCACTCCTCAGTATTCCATGATGCACATAGCTGGAACACAAGCACTCCTCAGTATTCCATGATGCACTTGGCTGGAACACAAGCACTCCTCAGTATTCCATGATGCACATAGCTGGAACACAAGCACTCCTCAGTATTCCATGATGCTCATAGCTGGAACTCTAGCACTCCTCAGTATTCCATGATGCACATAGCTGGAACACAAGCACTCCTCAGTATTCCATGATGCTCATAGCTGGAACACAAGCACTCCTCAGTATTCCATGATGCTCATAGCTGGAACACAAGCACTCCTCAGTATTCCATGATGCACATAGCTGGAACACAAGCACTCCTCAGTATTCCATGATGCACATAGCTGGAACACAAGCACTCCTCAGTATTCCATGATGCTCATAGCTGGAACACAAGCACTCCTCAGTATTCCATGATGCACATAGCTGGAACACAAGCACTCCTCAGTATTCCATGATGCACATAGCTGGAACACTAGCACTCCTCAGTATTCCATGATGCACATAGCTGGAACACTAGCACTCCTCAGTATTCCATGATGCACATAGCTGGAACACAAGCACTCCTCAGTATTCCATGATGCACATAGCTGGAACACAAGCACTCCTCAGTATTCCATGATGCACATAGCTGGAACACTAACACTCCTCAGTATTCCATGATGCACATAGCTGGAACACTAGTACTCCTCAGTATTCCATGATGCACATAGCTGGAACACAAGCACTCCTCAGTATTCCATGATGCTCATAGCTGGAACACAAGCACTCCTCAGTATTCCATGATGCACATAGCTGGAATACAAGCACTCCTCAGTATTACATGATGCTCATAGCTGGAACACTAGCACTCCTCAGTATTCCATGATGCACATAGCTGGAACACTAGCACACCTCAGTATTCCATGATGTACATAGCTGGAACACAAGCACTCCTCAGTATTCCATGATGCACATAGCTGGAACACAAGCACTCCTCAGTATTCCATGATGCACATAGCTGGAACACAAGCACTCCTCAGTATTCCATGATGCACATAGCTGGAACATTAGCACTCCTCAGTATTCCATGATGCACATAGCTGGAACACAAGCACTCCTCAGTATTCCATGATGCTCATAGCTGGAACACAAGCACTCCTCAGTATTCCATGATGCACATAGCTGGAACACAAGCACTCCTCAGTATTCCATGATGCACATAGCTGGAACACTAGCACTCCTCAGTATTCCATGATGCACATAGCTGGAACACTAGCACTCCTCAGTATTCCATGATGCACATAGCTGGAACACAAGCACTCCTCAGTATTCCATGATGCACATAGCTGGAACACAAGCACTCCTCAGTATTCCATGATGCACATAGCTGGAACACTAACACTCCTCAGTATTCCATGATGCACATGGCTGGAACACTAGTACTCCTCAGTATTCCATGATGCACATAGCTGGAACACAAGCACTCCTCAGTATTCCATGATGCACATAGCTGGAACACTAACACTCCTCAGTATTCCATGATGCACATAGCTGGAACACTAGTACTCCTCAGTATTCCATGATGCACATAGCTGGAACACAAGCACTCCTCAGTATTCCATGATGCACATAGCTGGAACACTAGCACTCCTCAGTATTCCATGATGCACATAGCTGGAACACTAGCACTCCTCAGTATTCCATGATGCACATAGCTGGAACACTAGTACTCCTCAGTATTCCATGATGCTCATAGCTGGAACACAAGCACTCCTCAGTATTCCATGATGCACATAGCTGGAACACTAGCACTCCTCAGTATTCCATGATGAAAATAGCTGGAACACAAGCACTCCTCAGTATTCCATGATGCACATAGCTGTAACACAAGCTCTCCTCAGTATTCCATGATGCACATAGCTGGAACACAAGCACTCCTCAGTATTCCATTATGCACATAGCTGGAACACTAGCACTCCTCAGTATTCCATGATGAACATAGCTGGAACACAAGCACTCCTCAGTATTCCATGATGCACATAGCTGGAACACTAGTACTCCTCAGTATTCCATGATGCACATAGCTGGAACACTAGCACTCCTCAGTATTCCATGATGCACATAGCTGGAACACAAGCACTCCTCAGTATTCCATGATGCACATAGCTGGAACACAAGCACTCCTCAATATTCCATCTGGAACACAAGCACTCCTCAGTATTCCATGATGCTCATAGCTGGAACACAAGCACTCCTCAGTATTCCATGATGCACATAGCTGGAACACAAGCAATCCTCAGTATTCCATGATGCTCATAGCTGGAACACAAGTTGACAAGCTTCACTCAACAATCCTCAGTATTCCATGATGCACATAGCTGGAACACAAGCAATCTTCAGTATTCCATGATGCTCATAGCTGGAACACAAGTTGACAAGCTTCACTCAACAATCCTCAGTATTCCATGATGCTCATAGCTGGAACACAAGCTGAAAAACTTCACTCAACAATCCTCGGTATTCAATGATAGATCCATCTACCCATTATGTTCCATGAACAATGAGGGGTAGCTGTCCAGATCCAGGAAGGAGGGGGGAAGGGGGAGGGGTTGAGGGTGAAGAAATCCCCCCCCCCCCCGGCAAATCAAATTTATATTACTAGGGGCTTCTGAAATTGCTGCACCCACTTATCTACTATTGCATTGCCCACTGCACTTTGCTCCTAATAAAAAGGTCGCTAACTTGTGAAACAAAGTCTCATACTTATCGCAATGCTTCCTCCACCCGCAGGTCTCCCTGATAACTGTTATAGCTAGAATTGCATATGTTGAACAGTTGTTAATTAATTGCTAATGTGTGAATGAGGTAATTCGGGTGGGGGCGGGTGGTAGAGAGAGAAGAGTGCCAGAGAACAAGTAGCTAACCTGGGAGAGCTCAGGCAGAGTGAGTATTAAATATCCAGTTAGTGCAATTATCTGTATGGTTGTACAATTTGAATAAGATTTTAACTAAGCAATGCCAGTCAAGAATAGTTAACAGAGATATCAGAAGTTGGAGCCCTGCCAGTGCTCAGATGAAAGCAGGAGTTCCCAACAACTGCCATGTGACTACCTGGCAGTCATTTTGTGTGCAATCGTGTCCCATCTCAAAGGAGTATCATGGAGCATCCTCCTTTTATCAAAATTCTGGATCCTGCCCTGGAAGTCCTCCATGCAAATAATCAAATTTACCCAGCACCGAGTTCTTCAATAGTACTGTCTATATAATATATACATATATACACTACTGTTTTACATATATATATATACTGTCTTGCATATATATATATATATACTGTCTTGCATATATATTATACTGTATTGCATATTATATATAGTCTTACATATATACATATATATATATATACTGTCTTGCATATATATATGTTGCATATATATATACTGTCTAATTGCATATATATATATAATTATTATAAATTGCTATATGCCAAGTTTATTTTGACTTTTTTATTCAAAAAAGTCATGCGCTCCTAAATGGACTGTCCAATAACTGGAAGATCAACTCAGTGTGATGGCCAGTGAGCTTTGCAAGAAGATAGGAGTGAGTGATGAAGAGATGCAACAGAAGGTACCATTGATTCTTGGAGTGGAGGAGAAGGTTGCCTGCGCTAAGGGACAGAGTATTGGACCTTGGAGAATAGAACATCAGGCACTTTATAGACTGATGAGTCATCATGAGAAAAACTATGTAGTTTTTGTGATTGTCTACTCCATGATCTACTTCAGCATGTGCTTAGTGAACATGTGAATAGGCTGGCATTCTATACATACACAGAAAGAACACTTACAACAATTCTAGAATTGTATGCCACATCCTCCATGTTTGGTATATTCCAAGAGTGAGTTTAGTTAAAACCATGCAGTTTTTCAAGCAGAGTGGCCATGGCTATACACAATATACACAGGTGTTGTCCTGTTTTTGCACTCCTGCTATATATGAAATCCAAGAAGTGGAGATGATAAATCAATATTCTACTACCCGACTACAATCAGGTTCCTCCCACATCACCCGACCATTAAAATTTGCTTTCCTCCAGTCCACCTAATATGGATTTCCTGCCCACCTAATATGGATTTCCTGCCAGGTTTGTATGTCTGTACTAAACATGACTACGTGATCAGCTAATAAGGAATTTATTTTGGACCACACACCAATCATCTATCTACTAGAGGTCGAGGCCAAGATGTGTACTCCATAAGGTAAAATGAAAAACAAACAAAAATGGGATAATGAACCAACAAGTTATGCATTATATATATATAGCACTGGCACAATAATAAACTTGCAGTGTTCTGTGTTCTTTGAAGTTCAAACAATGTTAAACTCTATAGGACCAGAACACAAAGCGACTTTCTGCATAGACTCTAATTTACTAGGAACCATCCTCCCACCATCCTTCACAATCACATCCATGAGCTTAGTCTTCAGCTTCACAGTGTAATGTCCTTGAGCAGTCACATCATAGGCTTCATTCAGTACAACCTCAGCTTTGACAGTTTCCCCAGCTAGGAGAAGGACATAACTTTCTTTCGAAGGATTACCTCGCTTAGCGAAGATGCCCTTGTACACCAGGTTACATCCGTCATACTTCACCTCCAGAAATTTGTTGAAAAAACCTTCTAGCGGTGTATGCCAGTCGAGAACATAGACGTCATAGTTGTTATATTCACGAGTTGGAACAATAACTTTATTTCCTCGCCCGAGTTGTAACTCTCTTTGTCCACACTTATAGAACTGGTGAAGTTAGGCTCCTCTATACAGTCCTTACCCGCTCCCGCCATAGTTATGTGGTAGAGGACAATAGCCAGAGCGAGATATTTCACCTTCATTTTATTTGCGATAAAATTAGTTAATCAAAGAGACCACGTTGGCATTGTTACACGCCCCCCCCCCCCCCCCCAAAAAACAACCCTGGCTAACCCAAACAAAAAGTTGCAAGCAGATACAGCGGTCTGATCGGTAGGCACCACTCGGAGGTGCCGAATCTTTTAGAGAGGACGTTTCACAGCGAGAAAGTTGTTAGAGTTCTCTTTTTTTAGAGAAAGTCACCAAGGAATCTTTGATGTGAGAGCCATGAAAGTTGGAAGGGACATTCACTACATTATTAGTTTAGGTATGGAGCAACACCATGGAGTTGCTGGGGCCTTTGACTGTGTTCCTCCTTGTGCCGCCATCAGTGCGGGACTGAGGTGGATCACCTTGCCACCCATGGGCTCAGTTGTAAGAAGAGTGAAAGACGCCATTATCGTCATGGGGTCGATGACATCATACACAGAGCTCTGACCACAGCTTTCAAGGCTAGAATCATCAGGTCTGATCCACACAGTAGCAAGCAACCTGATGGAGCAACGATCCCATGGATGGAAGAATTGCAAGCCACTAGTATGGGACACAACTTAACTGGACACCCTGCCCAGTCCTGCCGATGTTATGCCCAGTGCTGGAGCTTTGGTTGACCTAGCTGAGGAGAGGAAGTCAGCTAAGTACACCAGCTATCGACACTAGAAGCTTACAAAACAACTTTGCTTTTTTCAATTGTAGTATATAGATCTCTATCATAGCACTAACTGAAACCTGGCTTAGCTCCAACACAAGCAAGCCTGAAATTCTACCCACAAAATACACTATAAATAGATGAGACAGGGGTATATACTCATGGAGGTAGTGTCTTATTGGCTTGTATGAAGGAATTCAGTCAAGTGTGTTGTTAGGTGGAGAAGGGTCTTGGTGGTTGAAGTGGAGGCAGGACAGAGACAGGGTTGTCCTTTGTCACCAGTTCTCTATAGTGTATATGTCATCGGATTGTTGTGTCCTCTTCTTGCTTATTCCTCTCTGCTCTCATTGTCGAAATCTTGTCTTAAAAAAAAAGTTTCTATGCTGTGCATATTCTCTTCTCTCAATTCTATTATACAAGAAATCTTGTTCATTACACACCTTATTGTAGCTTAACTTTAACCCGACATAAACTGGTCCATCTCGTCATCTCCCTCCCATGTCAGTTCTATTATTTGTGACACACTTTTCTAGATAAACATTACGAGCAGTATCCTGGATTTAGTTATCTCTAACTTTCCCAGTATAGACTGTTCTGAGAAATCTGACTATCATCTTATATATACCATCCTACTAATCACTCTTATACCTATACAATTATTCCAAAGCTGACTTTGAAAGCTTAGCTGACCATCTTAGTGACTTCCTCAGCCATCAGGCTCCCTCTTTCCTGATGTAAACTCTCTTTGGTCTCTCACCAAAACAATATCTTCCTGTGATCACTATATCCCAAAGTTAAGTCATTGCAACACAATTGTTGTTCAACCTAGAAGTTAGGCACAAATATTCACAAGAAATACTCTAAATCGTATGTAAACTTGGTAAGGCATCATATGAATTTATTCATGATTTACCCAAAGATATTATTTGGCTATTTATGGTAAAGCATCCCTGCCACCATTATTCAGAACTCATCTCCTGAATATGACTAATAATTTTCGTATGAATAACTTTGTTCTTCCCACCTTGTTGGAAGCAAAACGCTTGTGCACTACTTTAAGGCACTTAGCGTCTATTATTGGTATTCACCAATAATCTTATCTAAACCAATACTACTCCACCAGACTCTCCCTCAGCCTATTATACCCAATCTCAGTATAAGTAGTGAAACAATAATTGACTAGCATATAACACAATCAAAAGTCAGGTCAGTCTATCCTGTTAGGCTGATAGCTCTAACCTCTCTCTCTCTCTCACTCTCATTAACAAACCTCATCTTATTTTATACTCTGTTTTGTTCTATGGCACAACACTCTTCAAAATGTCCTTCTTTGGTCATTTGGAGTGGTGCTCTGCCGTATGACTTGGCTGACTTGGCCAATCAGGTTCTGTGGGAGCTTCTGAAGCTTTCTCCATTCACAGACTTGTGGTCTTGTACAAAGCTGTAATTGCCTGTGCAGCTGCCTGTCTGTGGCCTTGTTATTCCCACAGCCTCTGTCAGGTCTGTTCCTGACATTCCTCCTCCCCACATATGGATTAGGCACATTTCTGGCTAATTTTATCATGGCCTGAGGCTTTGGTTGGATCCAATTTGCTGAGACTCTCAAAGATACCTGAAGAGCTGATAATAATACATGAAAGTTGGGACTGTGAACCTGTTACATCATATTCAAGTTCACTTTCTTATTGAATTCAACTCAGTTACTCTGATTCCCCATTCCTTTCACCATCTTTGTTCCTGTTCTATGACCCAGTATGCACTCTCATAATTTAGTCCGGCTCCACCAGCTCTTGGTGTCTGTCTTTCAACTTAATACTTGTCTATATCAATTCCACATGTGTAAGTTTATATTTTATAATGCAAGTGTATGAGTTGGTGTCCTCAGAAGCTTATTCTTGTGGCAATAGTTAGCAGCACATAAGTCACCAACAGTTGTGCATTTTCATACCAAGAAGTAATCAGTTGGTTTCCTCATGAGTTTACTCTTGTGATAATAGTTAACAGCACAAACCTTCAACAACATCAGGTAACTACATGTGTATCAGTTGGTGTCCTCAGAAGCTTGCTATATATTATGACAATAGTTAACTGCATAGAACTGAACTGAGTCACCAATAGATGAACGTTTTCATACCAAGAAGTAATCGTTTGGTTTCCTCAGTAACTTATTCTTGTGACAATAAGCACAGACAAAACCAGGTAACTACTTATAATGGGTGTCTATGTTGTGTAATGGGTGCCTATGTGTAATTATGATAATTATTATGATACCCAGGCACATGTGTATACTTTTAGTAATTGTTCTTGTGTTATACTGAGTAGCTTCCTATAGGTTGCTCTTGAAATAAAAACAAGACAAAAATGTGACTGACCCTTTACCTACTTAATACTATGCTTTTTTTATATTTTAATTATATTTGAGTGATTAAGTGTCCATTGTGTACATCAGCAATTTTTTTCGTCAATACTCATTATAAAATGAAAATCAAATTCCATATTATTTTGGGCAGGGATGTATAGTCTATGTGACATTTACACAGATTTTTTTGTTGCTTTTTCATATGCAATTGCCCCATGTTGGATCCAAAGCAAAATATCAGCTTAGAATTCTTAGAACAGAGAACAATGGAACATTGTTGACCATTGAGAAGAATATAATGAAGTTATTTTCTGCTTCCTCATTACAATTCAAGTAGACCACCAAGTGTATGTGATGGCTTCTTTGACAAAACATCTATTCTCTATTTATATTGTTATGGCTTGTGATGTCTTAGTGTATACAATCTTGAATGGATAACCCTGTAAGAAGACCATAAATATATATGTGTGTAAAGTATGTTGTTGATGTTGCTATATAAATGGTTGCTTTTCCCTTCATTGTGAGGGGATTGTCATGTTTGTTAAATTAAATAAAAATAATATAATAATAATAATAAAATACTACTACTACTAATAATAACAACAACAACAACAGCAACAATCATAACAGAAAAAATAGCAGTTATTTTCCTGATTATTGACTATAAAAAACAACCAACGAATAATATAAAGCAAAGAACTGGGGAGGTGAATGCCCGTGCTTTCACCTCCTTCAGCGACTCTCAGTTGGTCCAGAGGGGGAATGCCTTATCTGTTTTGGGATCGGTTGGGAGTTGAACTTGTTAGATTTTTAGTTATTTATTCATGTATTTATTGTTATTATTTTGGTATTTTTGTAATTGATTATCACAAAAAAATATATATACTCATTATAGTTATACAGTGGAACCTCCGAATAGTTGGACAAATTGGGACATACCTCTTTGACCATTATTCGGATGATGTCCTTTATTGGGAGGCTTCTTTATTAACCTTATTCTTGCAGACACCAGCATAAAAGTTTATCATTATCTCAGTTTTGTAAGTCAAGCAGACACCAGCATAAAACATTGTACATTCTCTGTATGGTAGTTTGTGTGACACGGACAGTGTGCCTAGAAGCAACACTGTCAACTAATGAACTTGCACAAGCAGCTTCATCAAGGCATCCACGGCTCTCTAGAAAAATCTTTAACACCTTCCAGTGACTCAAGTGCTTCTTTATAACTCTTTATTTTTAGGGGAGGTGTCTGATCTTCTTCATCAGATTGATTTTTGTCAGCATCTTCTGTTTCAACTAAGAAGTTTTCTTCTCATGTGTCATCATCAATGTCAGCACAAACAGGCAGGCCATTATCTCAATGCTAGTATTTCATGGTCTGTATCGAGATCTTGAAATGGGTCGTCCTCTTCATTTAAGCTGCTCAGGGATAAATCAGTGTTAAGAATACCTCCACTTTGAAAACACTTCATCATAGTTTCCATCTTTACTTCTTCCCATGCTAGAGCTATCCATCGAATTGCCGTGAGGACATTGATACATTTGACTACTTCTGCTGCACAGCTGCATGCATCAATCTTCGCTAAAACATAACGAAGAAATAGCCAACGGTTATGACATTTGCAATTATGGAAAATCCCCAAATCTAATGGCTGTAATTTTGCATTTCTCCCATCATCCATGCCTTTTTCTTGTGGTAATACTTAACAGGAGGAAGACCACATGTATCAAAACCTTGGAGGCACCTAGGTTTTTCATATTTCCAGATGACAATGGGAGTTTCCTTTTCACCAGCTGCACTCACTATGAAGGTTACTGTGAATCTCTGCTTACTCTTTTTCCCTCCCCAGCATTGCTTTCCTTTCTGTCCAAATCCACGATCAGAGTGCTTTCCAAAAGCATCCAATCTCATCTAGATTTATTTTTATATCCTTTCACAATCTCAGGCAGCCTCTCCTTCCAAGTCATGCTGTCTCCCCTCATACATCACCAGATTCACCACTTACAACCACTCCTTATAGTGTACTGTTTCTTCACCCTTGTTAGCCAACCATTGGTTCCCTTGAATCCTGCCTGCCTATAACTACAGCAATTTCTCTGGCCTTTACGGCAAGTTGAGGTCCACATGGGTAAATGTTCTTGGAACAGGCCATCACATACCATTGGTACAATGTATTCACATCAGAATACTCTGAAACTGGAGGTTTTTTACTAGTTGAGGCATTAGATTCATACACATGGCCAAGATACTCACACTGCTCCTCAGTATAGCTGAAATTTTATGTCTTACCAAAATTAAACCTTTCTCCAAGGGTGCGCACAGTAATTCCAGGATACTTCCTTGCTTCATTGATCACATCCACCTTCTTCTCCAAGGAGAGATGAATCCTTTTTTTAGAAGACACCATTACCAGACTTCGGCAGCTTGCTTATAGATGAGCTTCACTCAAGATGTCTGACTCAAAGAACTGTCACGTGAGCTGACTAGATTCTCTAGCTAGATGGCCTCTCAGTCAGTAGGCAGTGACTTGAGTGTAGTAGAAGTACACTCATACATCAGAGGCAATCATGTCTATAAAGAAGTATGGACTCCTTCCAGAAGTGTTGATTCTCAGAAGGGAGCCAACTAACAGTTGCGACCAATCTGCTTTTGCAGTGATGAGAGAGCGTGTTGTTGTTGGCCACATTCCCTACAATATTGCTTCAGCCATCTCTCAGTTTCTGAGAAAGAGCTTCAATAAAGGCTTTGCTGAGGTGACCGGTGACAGAATCAACAGAGCAGCTTGGAAATCCCTTGTACATACCGTTTTTATGGACCCAAGCCTTACACTGATCGAGTGACAGGGAAAAAACAGTCTCTACATGCAAATGGACTTCTGTAGCTAGGCCTACATAGCTTAGTATCATGTTGCTTTGACCATGGCAATCAATAATTCTTTCCTCATTTTACTGTCAGTATTATTATTCTCAATGAACTCTCAGTTGACATAATAACATTAAAATCACCTTCCGAATAATTAACCTCAAATTGTCATTTCGACTACTAAGGCTCGCGTGATCCTGCTAGCTACCACGTTTGTACTGCGCGGGGGTGCATTGGGAATGCATCTGGACACACCCACTACCACGCCCGATGTCCGAGAGGGGTCGTTTCATATTTGAAAGTTTATTCGGTCTGGGTGCTGTCCGTTGCTCACTGCCAGAGTAAACAGTTGAATCTTTGTATTATGAAAGCATACTCAATTCCAATATCAGAAATGCCAATGGTGTTATTTCAGAAATTGCGAATTTCTTTAAGAATTCCAGCATTTTTGAGCATGTTATTGAATCAGTTTCACCTGCAGAGAAAAGTGTTAAACTCAAGGACTTGTCCCGAACATGCTGGGTTCAGAGGATAGATTATTTGGTATTTTATGATTAGCACCAGTAGTTCAGAGTATGGCAATTGATCTTGGGATTCAGAAACCGTCTCCTTAATCAACTTACTTCTTTTGAATTTCTTGTTTCACTCAGCATTACAATGAGAATCTTTAGTAGTCTTCGATATGTTACAATCAACCTTTAAAAGAGGACTCATGATGTTATGTCTGCATACGAACACATTTCAGATGTGCAACTGGAGTTGGAACTGTTAAAACAAACTCTGAAGCTGAACTCCATGCTTGGTTTGAAACTTTAGCTGAGATCAATAACATACCTGTAAGCATTCCCAGGGTTACATCAAGACAGCACAAAAACATCATGATGCCTTATGGAAACCAGATTTGACCAGACAAAGATGGTCTCATTACATAGCTAATCTATCACCAGAGAGACCGATGAGCTGGACTGCTGGGTGAAAAATATTAGCACTTGCCCAACAGGTCAGCAGCCGTCCAAAAAAATCCTGTCACTAACTACATAATTGAACTATGCATGAACAACGGTTAGGCTACAATATATTATATTATGATATTCAAGAGTATATAGCTGATTAAGAACACATTGTCAACACCAAAAAAATCATAGTAAACTTACACATGGAGGAAAAAATTATCATGGCTAAATAAAAATTACTTAAGAGAGTAGCTACTAAAAGATCCACTGTGATCACCATTATATCTCATAGCTGCTTTTTTTTTGCATTTTAGATGGCTTGAACTTAAAGCAATCAGAGTGGTTAAAGCAGCTCACTTTGTATGACAAGATTGATGGGAGTGATTGTGGATAGGCCAGCTCAGAGATAATCCTTTCTTCTGCTTTGCTGTGGGATAAAAGCATCACCACTTCAAAAAAAAATTGAGACCATCACAGCCCTGAAGGTTGTCCAAAGTTCCAAGTAGTTCAACATTTGGTCAAATCACTCAAAATTATTAAACTGGTCCAATAACATGTCCATGCTACCCTCCAGGTTTACTTTTCAAAGGGAGAAACTTTTCAATCAAGAGGGGATTGAAAGTCAGCAATATGGTGTTGATGAATTTCATGCTTTAATAGTTGGCATATATTGCTAGGCACGTGGACCACTCCTGAGCTCTGGCAGACTAACAAAATAGCTCCTCAAACTAGGGTACTGTTTCAATACTCGGTTGATGCATACTTCCTTGCTTAGCCAGTGAGAAGCCCTAAAGTTAAAGATTTTGCGGCAGTTTTGATAATACAATTCGCAGTACTCCTTTAGTAATGCCCGCTGCTTTGTGCTATTGCCCAAAAAAGTCACTAATGTCAAATCTATCATGCCAACAATGACTGTGCTGCGTGATTAGCAGTGTTATGAATAATTTGGCAAGAGTCAGACACCTGTGCCAGAACCATGAACAAACTTCCACCTTTTATCTTTAATTACCCCCCTGAACATTTCAACCGAGACTTCCCCCACTCTTGTAGGCATAACGCGACGGTCCAAATGGGCGAAACCATGTGGCCTATGAATATTATAGGCTGGATCGGCCTGAACTTACGCCAACCTGAGCACGGCTGAGCTGAGGAGTGAACTCGTCATTACGCCCCACTGGCTGATACATCCAGGCTATGAAGATTGTACTATTGCTTCTTCTGGTTTCACAGATCATAGAAGGTATTCAGCTGCCTTGCATAAATACATTAGCTACTAGCTACCATTTTCTTGGGTGTAAAGTTAGTTATATAATATATATGATGGTATGGCTGGAGTCAGAAAATTCGTATTTTTCATGGGATGGTATTTTACTGTTCACTTTATGCATTTCTGATGCAAATACAATTCTTGTTTGGTTCTTCCCCATTCCATGGCCATGAAAATGAAGCTTCACTAATACTCTATATGGCAGTTTATTGAGAAGAATTTGAGCCTTAATTAATACCATGTAATATGTATATAGCAAGTGCCTTCGAAGCTGTTTTCAGCAGCCTAGCTAGGATTGCATGTGACAAGCACCTAGTATATGGATTTTGTTGAAACTGTATGTGAAGCCTCCAAGAAGGAAATCGATGACTCAGACTTGGATTGAGCTGAAATCAGATGTGGAAGTTTAGAGGGCCTAAAGGTTAAGAACAACAAGAGCTAAAAGCAGAGAGAGAAGTTGGGCATTAAAACAGGGTAAATCCTCGTCTAGATATAACTTTTTAATTTCAACATCCCAGCTATGGATGAGATTCAGCAACCAACAATTCCATGCTTAGCTAGGGGCATGACTACATGAGGCATATTGAATCCATGATCACTGAACTTGCTTCTAGCGATAACCTTGAAAACTTGCGGCACAGCTACTAAGCCTTTGTCAGTCTTGGTGTGATTGTAATCTTCTGTTTGAAAGTTGTGTTATTTTTGTGTCTTTTAAATTAGGCTTCTGATCTGATCATGTTTTCCCACTATTTGGTCGGCATGTGAGGTTATGGGTTCATATGCTTGTGTAGATTATAACCTCAAGTCTTTCATTGTTATGAAGGTGTCCTGATGGTTTACTAAGGTGTCCTATGCATACTAAGAACACAGTTATCATTGTTCTTAGGTGTGTATGAGGGGTGCAACTATGCATATCTCCTGTTTTCAAAAAAAGAGTAAGAGTAGTATGGGCAACACTGCAACTTCTACTCTGTCAGAAAAGTGTTTTGTGTCATGTAGCTTATTTTATGCTCCAAGTTGGATTGTTTTGAAGTTAAAGGTGGTGCTTCCCAAATCGTGCTTATCTAAACACCCTGATACAGTTGTATCTGAGCACATTTGGTAGCAGCGACAGAAAGCTCCACTAGAGCAAACATGGTAAACTCCACTGCACTGTTGATTTCCAGCGAGGCTGAACCTCCCACTAGCAATTGCTGAAATGGCAAGCTGTACTACTGTAAGCAACATTATCTCGACCACTATGACAAATAAAGAACAAAAACTAACAAAAAGTGATGAGCATGTAATTAGTAGATCTAAAGGCAAGCTCTCGGCCTTGCCTTTAATACTGTAGGTATCTTGCTATAATTATAACAACTAGTTAATTCCCTTTGGTGAGTGTCAGGAAAATCACATAGTGATGGGGTGTACACGACACCTAAAAGGGAACAGCCACAGTGAATACCACAAGAATTGAATACACCCAAGACCAAGATTACAGATAGAATGTTCTATAGTATTTGATTGGCTATCATGATCATGTGACTGAATGTATGTATATAAGGAGAGTAGGGTTGAATATAAGGATGACCTAGCAGTTCTGTACACTTGAATATAAGGATGAGCTAGCAGTTATGTACACTTGAATATAAGGATGACCTAGCAGTTATGTACACTTGAATATAAGGATGAGCTAGCAGTTCTGTACACTTGAATATAAGGATGAGCTAGCAGTTCTGTACACTTTAGAGACAATCAGAGAGAGAGAGAAGTTAGACTAGACTCTGGATGTGTAGTATCTTTGGCATTGACTTGTTGAGTATTTAATCAAATACTTATCTACCCAAGTATTGGATAGGGAGCCAAAGGGGCAAGACCGTAAAGGGCCTAGAGAGAGGCGGAGGTACGGCTTGTCCAGTTAGGTCTAGGAGGGGTGATTGGTGGTGTAGCCAGTACCCTGAGCTCCTACGCGTCGCGGTGGAAATTACCAGAAGTAGTCTCCGCTCGGACTACTAAGCGACCAGTATTATTCGTTGAGGCAGGAAGGCCTCAGGAGAGGGTAATTTCCCCGATAGTGAGCATGCAAAATACAAGTAAGCTATTGGATATTATAACCTCAAGTCTGGATCGCGAAAAATACTTAGTAAACATCAGATATGCGTGCATACTTTTACCAATAGACCCCTAAATGGTACGAGAATGTTCTGGTGGTTTGCCAATATTTCAGACTTCTTCGATCGAGGAAATGCCACTCTTGAAGCCAACAGGGAAGCTGTTGCTTATTACTCTTTTGTTATCACTTAGAGAATGGAGTTGAATAATGTCAGAACCTGTTGGATGCTAACTGCATAATATAAGCACAATGTGTGTGTGTGTGTGCATGTGTGTGTTAGCTTTCCAGTTCGATCCAGACTGTGTGGCCTTTCGAGACTACCTAAGGAAAGTTTTAAGTTGTGATTTTGCCTTTTTGAATGGAGGATGTACTGTTTGAGATCTTCAGCCATTTTGTGTAGGGATATACCTGTGCATACATTTTCACATTGCTGATGATAGTACACAAACACAATTAACACGACATGGCAGCAACACCGACAAAATAGGCTAGCTTATTTAGAGGTTACTTAACCGATTACACGCCGTATTCCTAGTACCCGCGGGCAAATTATTCATGAATTAACGAGGTATTTTACTTATTTTTATATCTTCCGTTCTGCAGGGACTCCACCCATGAAACTTGGGTCATATTAAGCCACATGATAGCTCTACTTCCTGTAAAAAAATCGAGCCTTCCTTACCAACTGGGCAGAACTAACCAGCATTATAAAACCTTGTCATCTTCTTGGGGGTGAATATTTTCATATTTTCACACTATTATACACACATTATAATGCCAACACAAGATGGAGCATCTATTTACAAACCCTCTACCATATGCAAAGCCAGTGTGTTGTTTTCCCCATCAAAATGCTAACAAATAATAATACAAAAAACAAATTATAAGAGAGTGAAAATGCTAACACATACTAGAATAAAACCATAATATAAAACACAATTATGTAAGGGAGTGTCTTGGGTAGAGCTCCGGTCTTGCTGTCACGGGTAGAGTAGAACTTGCTCAGTCTTGGGTATAGCTTGCTTGGTCTCCGGCATGATATTTCACCATGTTTTTATTCTACACAAACATGAGATACCAGGATAAGAATAACACTTGAATACTGGAGAGACGAGAGAAGTAGACGAAGGGACAGGGAACGAGAGAAGTAGACGAAGGGGCAGGGAACAAGAGAGAAGTAGACGAAGGAGCAGGGAACAAGAGAGAAGCACAGAAAGGAGCAGGGGGTGCATAAACATTACTGATAGTCCACCAAGGTATGGTATTTACGAAAACAGTCACGGCCTGTTGATCCACCACACAAAGGAACCTTACAAAAACAAAAACAACACTGGGACCTTGCCTCATGCCTGTAACCTTTACAAATGCAAACTACACAGCGCTTCTTTGCACAGCACTGTGGGAAATGACCTAGTTTTAAATTGAGGCGATCTAGCTGACTATTTGCCTGACTACAACGTTGACCTGTACGCTGCCGAGAAGAGAAAGAACCAATCAAAGATTTAGCTAGAACAATCCTAGCTTCTAGATAATTACCCTTCCTTACTGATATTGGAGCTCGGACAGAAGAAAACAAAATAAATGAATTCAATAAACAAGCTTCTATCAAATACGAAAAAACCCTTTTCCACCATCTCCTAGACTTTCTACCCAAATTATAGTAGCCTATTCTCTGATCTGCTCTGTCCACACCTCTCATGAATGACTGATAATCAGGCAAACATGGGGGACATGGCAGATCCTCTCTAGAACCATCAATTTTGCGCCTTTTTACAGTAGGAGGTACTAAATTATTTTCCGCGGGATGTATATTAGTTATCATGTAGATTGACCGTTTATCTACCCAAACTAAAGCCAGGAGTGCACCATTAGACCTATAATCATAATAACCTCTATTTCTAATCGAAGCTTTTGTTACTAAATCTGGAGGAAAGTTCCTCCTAGTATACCTAGCTGTACCACATGCACCAAAGCCTTTACTTGTAAGCGTTTGAAATAAATTAGGACTAGTATAATAATTGTCCATGTACACATGGAAGTTCTTATGTTCTAATCCTTCTAACAAATCTAAAACAACTCTACTACACAAACCAGTTTTATCAGCTACTTCCACGTTCTTACCTGTATAAATCTGCAACCGATAAATGTACCCATTCCTAGCATCACAAAGGACAAACACTTTTATCCCCCATTTTATTGGTTTGTCCTTCATATACTGAAGCGATCTAGCTGACTATTTGCCTGACTACAACGTTGACCTGCACGCTGCCGAGAAGAGAAAGAACCAATCAAAGATTTAGCTAGAACAATCCTAGCTTCTAGATAATTACCCTTCCTTACTGATATTGGAGCTCGGACAGAAGAAAACAAAATAAATGAATTCAATAAACAAGCTTCTATCAAATTTGTAACCAACAAACCATCAATAGAATTTACATGTACATAACGCATTAGCTCCAAAAACCGAGTCCTAGGCATTACTTTACGAACCAAAGATCCAGACAAATCCGAGTGATTAGTGGACCAGTACAATTCTAAGTATGGAAGTGTGGAAACTCCCATTATTATCAACATTCTCCTACAAAAGCTTTCATTTCCTCTATATTAGTATCTACCCATGGCCTGGAGAGACTAGCCATCCTAGAAACGTAACTGTTCGTCTCTGCTACTAGGAGTTCCCACACTTCAAGAGTTAAAAAAAGGTAAAATGCATCTAAAAATGTACTTGATGCACCAAGCAATGAAGAAGTTGGACCAGCTGTTGCTGTATAGTCCAATTTCAAAGGAGTTGGCTCCTTTATTTCCCACTTACCTGTGACCTCAGTTAGCCTAGAACCAGTGCCAGATGCTTGGGCAGAACCAGTGCCAGATGCTTGGGCAGAACCAGTGCCAGATGCTCGGACAGAACCAGTGCCAGATGCTCGCACACGCCTATAACCTCTGGCCCGCCTACTACCAGTACCTTTTGGAGGACCACTAGCAACACTTACGACTCCACTACCACTTGAGCTGCTTCCCCCTTGGCCAGTACTCCCTCGCCCGCCTCTCCCTCGCACAACTCCAGCACCAGTCGTGTTCCCACGCCCTGTAGAGACTTCAGGCAAGGCTTCCTCATCCTCCAATGTAACAAAAGGAGTCATAGATGCCTCATCTCCACTCTCATCATCTGATGCTGTAAGAAAAGTAGTGGGGAGGGTGGGAAAAACAAGATATATATATATATCAAGTTTGTGGTCAACATTTGAAAATTCAAATTCAAATGAAAATCAACTCAACAACTCCAACCTACACTCTTAGCTATAACTTTTTTCCTATAACTATCCTGTCTGAATTTGGAATACCAACAGAATAAGCTAGTATTTGGCAATAGTACACTCTCAGTTGACTATGGTAAACAAAGGCTATGAAGCGCTAAGGTTAGAAGAAACTTACAATCGAGAAGTCCATCCAAGCGCGCCTCTTCTCTTAGAGCAACTGGATCCAGAGTGTTTCCTCGGTATGCATAGATGTCTTCACCTTCTTCCCCAAATGAATCTGACCCAGAATCGCCAGAATCGTCGGCTAAAAGTTGCGTCCTCACAAGAGAGCATCTTTGAGCAGTTTTTAAAAAAAGCTCGACCAACAAAAATGGCGTTCAACCGCAGGATTTTTGTTGCACGATGCATCAACCGGAAATAATCATTTTTGTGACGTTCTCTAGTCTACTAGGCATGTGCAGAACCCAACCGGGGCTGTTAGCTCGTAACGGTTCATTTTATATATTTTTGTGTGGCGAAGGATGTAAGGTCTCGCGCCATATGGCGCTTACGGCGTTTAATCGGTTAACTACTCTATAAGAGTAAAACTGCAGTTGCCGAAATGGCAAAATTTTAGACGGCAGTGTCAACCCATAACAGGTAGGGAGCTTGGCCTTGCTTCCAGGGAAGTACGGGTACCTAGGTTCTGCTTCATGGGGAGCACAGCTACTGGGTGCCTAGGCCATGCTTCATGGGGAGCCCAGCTACTGGATGCCTAGATTCTGCTTCATGGGGAGCACAGCTACTGGATTCCTAGGCTCTGCTTCATGGGGAGCCCATCTACTGGGTGTCTAGGTTCTGCTTCATGCTTCATGGGGAGCACAGCTACTGGGTTCCTGGGCTCTGCTTCATGGGGAGCCCAGCTACTGGGTCAAACTGACAGATCTAGCACTAGGTATTGTGTTTTCAAGATGATGTGGCATCCTAACAGACGACTATATACCTATAACAACAATTTATCTAGGATCAATACATGTGTCACTTCTCTTTTATGTTCAGTATTATATATGCATTATATAATATATATTAAATATAATATATGCATTATATAATATGTTACGTATATATAATATATATATTGTGTATATATATTATGTATAGTATGTATATATTATGTATAATTATGTATTATATATATTATGTAATATATGTATTACGTATATATGTAATATATAGTGTAATATATTATGATCAGTGGCTGTTCTAAAGAAAACGGAAACAAGAAAGATCAACAAGTTTCGTAGTTGCTATTTTTCTTATATCTATATAAGATGCTGGCAGACCTCGAGTGTTATTGAGTAGATATGAGTTCCTAAATAAATAGTCACTCTGGGCAGGAACCTTTCATTGGAAGAAGACATACAAATACAATTAACAAAGTGTCCTCAGACATGTGCTAACATATTTAGTTCATTGTGGTGTCCTGAATAGCTTGCATGAAATCGTGTTGTAAGATAATCTGCAAGTTTAATTTTCAATGTGAACTCTTTTTCTATTTGGTAATGATCATCAATGCTGCGGCTTTTTACTGGTTACCGGTAAGAATGTTCATAACACATCAGGAAGCACTTAGTTAAGGTGTGTGCATGGCAAAGGTATGGGGGTGACTACGTCATAAATTATATAGGAACTGAGCGCAGCATTTAAGGTGGTGGCGGTCAGTGCTTAAGGTCCGTGTGTTGCGCCAGTTGTCTGCATGAGCCACGAAGATTTGGTGTGATACATGATGCATTTAGCAGGGTGTTCTTGGCTATATTTATCAGGGTTCTTGGCTATATTTAGCAGGGTGTTCTTGGCTATATTTAGCAGGGTGTCCTTGGCTATATTTACAGGGTGTCCTTGGTGTATTTAGCAGGATGTCCTTGGCTGTATTTAGCAGGGTGACCTTGGCTAAGTGCCTGGGCATGTGGTGGTACTGACCTGAGAGGTTTGCTAGATGATGGGATATGGCCCAATGATCCGATCGTATATGGGAGACCTATCCATGTCTTTCAGGCAGTTGAAAATGAAGTTCTAATCAGCTTCAGTTTGTTTCCTGCACCTCTCCTCACCCAGGGCAATGTTTGCAAGCACTGTGAACTCAGGTTGGCCATATGGGGTGTGTTTACCATGACGATGTCGGGGCTTGTTGAGGTACATAGTGTGTTTGGTGGTATTGTTGAGGGTAGCTTGTCCTCACCTCTCCAGTTACCCAGATCAGCATAGACGAGAGTAACACTGTGTAGATGACTTCTCACATTCATGACTATGGATCTTGTGCTGAATCGTGGGGAGCACCATGTGAAGTGTCGTTGCTGCTCGAGTGCTGTGGGACATCCACTTAAGATATGAAGTGAGGTTAGTCAGGTGGAAGAGCAGGTGTGGCATTTAGAGTTGATAGAGAAAGGCAGAGATGAGCAAGAAGAAGTACAAGCAAAAGTCCTAGCAATGCAAGTACCTATTGGCCAATGTCCACACTCTGCCATGCTTTAAAGGTTTAACATGGAGACCCTGAACTGCTGCCACAATGGCAGAGTTAGTCCACAACCACTTTCAAGTATCCACAAAGATTGCAAGAGCAAATCAAACCATTTTCAACCAAACATGAGCAAATAATTATAGCAGTGCCTTCTCCTTCACAATTAACATAGGTACACTATTTTATTATAGGTGGTGCATATGTATGCACAATTAGTCGCTTCTAGCATGAATTAAAAATAACTGAAAAGTGTCTGTGGGTATCAGCTAGTTATTATTGTCATCATCACCACCATTTAAAAAAGACTACAGTCTGCAGCTCTATTGTATCTTATCTCCTGGCTTTTCACTCAGTCTCGTCATCCTATCTAGACATTGCTGTTCAAGTTTCCTGCTCCCTCCTGGAATCAGCCTGTGTCAATATAATTAAATGATGATGCTGGGGAATTTCCTGCTCTCGCCTTGCATGTTACTGTTGACACATTTGTTGTCACTTCAGGGCTTTCATGCTATATCTTGTGGTGCACTGCTCGGGTGTTCACTGAAAACACTCTACATACAAATTTAGACTGGGTAGGTTTGTCTTCCCCTCAGACTTCACTCCTGGTTGTCTGGGACCTTCATCGAGCTGTTGCTCACTAGTTCACTACAAGGCCATGTGAGATTAAGCTATATAGCTCCTCCAGCTTCTCTAGCTGGTAGTGGGAATAGCTACTGGCAAATGCACAACATTGCATTGTGGGCAAATGATCACTTTCCTGTCCCTAAGAAGATAAGTTCAACCTACAACATATAATAATATACTCTCAATGAACTCTCAGAACTGACATAATAACATTATAATCACCTTCTCAATGAGTGTATAAAAATTGAAGTTGATTATTGAGAAGGTGATTTTAATATAATACTATACATAAATATATAAACCTCCAATACTATGAATAATCAACTTGAAATTGTATTCTCTCGATGTTTCGACTAATGTTCTAGCCTTCATAGAGAGGATATAATTTGAAGTTGATTATTGAGAAGGTTATTGTAATGTTATTATGTTATTGAGAGTTTATTTATGGGTGCACTATGGTTCTGAAACAAAAAAAAATTCATGATCACTGGATATATATAAACATTGGACCATGTCACTATAAATTACGAGACAACTATTGTTCTTTGTTTTTCCTTCCTGTTACAGCTCTAAATTGTAATGGACGGTCAGAGTATTGCGAGCTGAGGTTCAATCAGATCACTCTCCCAGGATCCCATGCAGCAGGATCCGGGTTTAATGGATCAGTCAGAAACTGCGAGGGAACAACGTCCCCTCAGTCTGACTGTATCTTTAGGAACCAGGTGCTCTCTATTACTGACCAGCTAGACCTAGGTATACGACTCCTGGGTCTTGACATATGCATTCTCCCAATGACGTGTGACATTCCTGATTTTGTTGACTTGAACGCAAGTAGACTTGTGTCATGTCAGGGCAGTTTATCAGATAGTGCTTGGAATGGATTCAGATATGGAGGAACCATCATTCATATCTTCCAACAAGTAGATGAATGGATGAGGGTCAATAGCAATGAAATAATTGGCTTGTACTTCACCAACAACATCCCTGCAGAAGATCTTCCACTTGCTGGTCAGATGATCGCAGACATCCTTGAGCAACGATGGGGTGAAGGAGCCGCTACTACAAAGATGAGCACTTATTTCACATCTAATGGGAACACTTGGCCTACTCTGAGGCACGCCGTTGAAACAAATGAGAGAATCTTTGTATTATTTGACCAGGAGTTGGTTCTCAGTCCCCTGGCATCAAAACCTTGGCTTCAACCACCTCCTTACACTACCATGGAGCCCAGCACATGGGAAAGAACATGCGCTATCCTCAGAGGAGCAGAAGAACAAACAATCTGCAAAGACACCAACAAAAGTGACATTGTGATCTTGAATGCATTCGATTTGGAAGTATGCCTCCCTTTTGCACAGAAGGCTTGCAACATTCTTATTATGAATGCTTCCACTGCATGCTTTAATTTCCTCAGGATGGATGGGAAGACTTTGAATGTTGTGCTCATTGATTTTGTACAGCTTGACATGACTGTGTATGAAGTTGCTCTCGAGCTGAATAGGAAGAACGTAAGAGACTTCATTGCAGGCAGCAATGGAGGTACAACTGGTACCCTGTCTCTAGGTAGTACTGCGATTCCTTACGGAACTGTTATCACTACTCAAGGAACTTCAAGTGTATCTGCAGCGACTCTCATGAGCAACTATCACTGGGTGTGGTTTCTAGTCTGTGCTGCATTGTATTGTTTGCTGCATTGAGTTCTCCACTTTTGTGCAGCTATTCAAACAGCTGCTTTGTATTGTTTTCTCCCTCCTAATCCTCCACCCCCACACACACTTTTTACTACTACATATCACTTGAATTGAATGTTTGTGTCCTGGCTATAATATTATGCCTTCATTGGACAACATGTCTGTATCTTTCCAATTATACAAAAAATCTTGTGTTCCGATATTATATTATAATCAAGCTGCTGTTGAGAGCTCTAAATTGCCCATCAACCTCAAGGCTGCATTTATATAAGTTTTTTGGTTTAATACAAAGAAGTGGCAAGTCCCTGTATTAACACATAGTTACTTGTGTCAAGTGGGTAACAGCTTTATGAAGGGAGAAGGCTCTTGCATGCCTAGATGCACTCATCAGGGGAGAAAAAGTGTCTATCAGCTATAGCATACTTAGATGCACAAGGAAGCCAGATAAGAAGTCTTAGAACTTTTTATTGGCCAGATAGATCACTTGCAAAATCAAATATTAACTCTTTTACTGATTAACCCCTAGTGTTCCTTGAGATGTTGACGTTATTATAATATAGGATTTTAACTGTGCAAAGTTGTTCTTCCATGCATAAGAAATTGGACACCTAGCACAACAGTTGCAAGTGACTGAGGCATCTTGAATATTGGGGGGGGGGGGAACTGAACTGAGATAAAATATTTAGCTATCATCCGTGTCCATGCCCACTTTGGGACAATACTTCATGCCACAATCCTAGTCGACTATTCATATTGGGAGGAAACTAAGCATTGTCAAGATTGTTCTAGCCATCGCCTTAACCCTAACCCTAGTCACTCTCCTCACTCTAACCCTAAACACTCTCCTGAGCATAAGCCTAACCCTAGCCACTCTCCTGAGCCTAATCCTAGCCACTCTCCTGAGCCTAACCCTAGCTACTCTCCTAATCCTAGCTACTCTCCTAATCCAAACCCTAGCCACTCTCATGAGCCTAACCCTAGCCGCTCTTCTGACCCTAACCCTAGCCACTCTTCTGCACTCACTTGAATTTAACCCCAGCAGCTCTAACCAGCTGCTCTTCTGAGCCTAACCCCAGCCACTCTCCTGACACTAATCCTGTTTCAGTATACCCTAACCCAATCTGTAAGCCTACTTCAGTGTTGATTATTGATGATGTCATGATAGCAATGTAAAGGACTGTGACAGTCGAACTTTGGTGCATTTAAATTGTTGCCAACTAAAAATATGAACTTTCAAGAACCATATGAGCTCTAAACAATGCAAATGCTTCCTCTATAATGCAGAACACTCTAAACCAAGATAGTTTTGTGAATGGTTATTTACATTGCTGACAAAGACATCTGACGCATAGCTATATAAACAGTCTCTATGATCTGCATGTTACAATGAATGAGATCAACTGCCACTTTCCTGGTCTGCCTATTGATCTACTGAGAAAAGTCGACAAAACAAGACCCGCCAGACTCGTTTTTGTTTAAAAAATGTGCTGCACTCTAATTTTTGCTAAGTATGCAAAGCCAAACATTGAACTAGTGTATGCAGCACAGTCAATGATACTATTACACAACATTGTTATTATAATAAATGTGTGTGGCTTAGCAAAAGTGCTTATCAGTCAGATACTACGTGGAAAGAAGATTAGGGCTAGCACTATGTGGCCAGGCATACAGCTACATCCAGGGATACATCTAGGGCTGGGTCTAGTCTTGCATATCTAGCCCTAAACTTATGTACAGCACCAACTCTTATCATAATTGTATGTAGCCAAGCTCTAACCTTTGTCCAAGCCATAGTATAAGCTTATAGCCCTAGCCCTAGTGCTTAGAGTGACGGTAACCGTCAAGGGCGTAGGAACTGCAGCGGCCGGAGCGGCCATGGCCGCTACACTTTTTACCAAAAATAAATATTTTTAAAAAAAAAATTAAAAAAATATTTAAAAAAATAATAATAAAAATATAATAATAATAAATTGCTTTTTGTGCGCGCGCCCACGAGTTGTGTGCAGCTGTCCTGCCCGAAGGATTTCCGTTTCAGAATTTGAAAAGAAATGTGTGGTAAAGAGAAGTTTCCAGCCCTCATGGTTCCTCATTTGGATACACTACATGGAGGGCAGAGATGTGCTAAAGCAAGTGAAGAGAAGAAGCTTCAGTGGTCAAGCAATGCAGATGCAGCCTTCATTACCAAGGGCTTCTCCAATTGGAAGGATATACTGCAATTACAAAAATGAGAAAGCCTAGAAACTCGTCTTCTGCCACAGGCTCCTGCGAGGACCTCAGGAGATTGACTATCAAATCTGCTTAACTTGCATATCAATTGGACTTTAATCCCATGAATCTTGTTTAAATATTTAAATAAATCATTAAATAAAAAAATATATACTCGAGTATACAACCTTATCACTTGGTAACATCACTTGGTAAATAAATGCTGAGTGAAACACAGCTCCTGTTTTTGTCTAGTTCTTTACAGTTGCCATTTATTGAATGTCTTACTTCCTGATTACAGAGTTAATTTCTTATAATATCTTTACAGTTTATAATAAATATATTGTGTCTATTATTTTATCCTGGGTTGTATCCATGTTTGAGTAAAACCTGGGTAAAACCGGGTAAAACGTATTTAACCTAACCCGGGTTATATCCAAGCCCTGAGTAAAACCGGCGAACTCTGCCTTGAATGTGCACAAACATCGCACTGATCGATTGAGTTTAGTAGAGATAGGCAATGAATTTATCAGAGAATCTATATAGTCGCCGAGAAAATATCTTTGATAAATTTAAACAAACTGATTTAGACCTGATATGTGATGTAATAGCAACAACTATATATCTTATGAGAAACAATAACATAATTGTATATAGTAATGGTGATAACAGCACTTCAAGCATCGTCAAGGGATGGGTCCTGGCTTGTAGTGTGCCCATCATTGCAGCAAGTTCCCTCTGACTAACATTAGGTAAGGTTTAAAAATGCATGCATGAAGTTGTTTTTTGTAAGTTTCCAAACCAAACCCACATTTGTAAAACCACACCCTGGTGTGGCAAGGCGAAAAATTTGACAGGGCCTCTACACTTAAGAATTGCTTCCTACGCCCTAACAGGTACATTACCTGATTCTCAGCATTCTATTAAACAGTACATAGTGGATGCTAAGCACAGGTTGGTATCCACCCTCTTCTTCCTCCTTCATTCTTTTCTTCTGTGTTGGTCCATTATTATTATTTTTTCATCATTGTCTTAACCATGATTATCACCACCAACATCATCATCACCATATCATCATCATCACCACCATCATCATCATCATCACATCATCATCGTCATCATTGTTAGAGTCTCCAACCACAAGAGACCTAACAGATACTAATTCGCTGCCACCAGAGTCTCTCCCTAACTTCTTCTAGCTAAACCCCAAGCTTGACAAAGAATTTTAGATCTTAAGTAGCTAATATTAAGACAACAGTCAAGTAGCAGAATATGAAGATAGGATGAGACTGCCCAAGCCTGGACTGCAGGATTTAAATACCCTTGCAGCCAGGCTTATGTTGTTGATAACAGTGTGAGAGTAGTAGAATTACTGTATGTCCCTACAGGACTTATCTGAGAGTGTGAGATGATATCATGATTGCTAGTCCGAGGTCATGAGTTCTGATTGTCCTATGTGTTCATGCCCGTACACAGAGGGGATGCCCGGGGGTGCACAGGCACCCCCCTTTCAAAATAATTATATTCATGACAGTACTTGGTGTACATGTATGTATGTATGCATGAAATAGCTAGCTGACATTTTTATTGTTAATCATCAGTTCAACTCATAAAGCCTGCTAATGGCAATTAATTACTATTCAGATTGATCAACACCTTCACCAGAAAACTTTAATTATTTCCTGTTATGTTGTACTTTGGACTGCACTCACATGCAGCTGCAAGCTAAAGTCAGTGTGCATAATTTATGAGTGTAAGTTTCCCTTGAAATAAAGTTATGAAAAGACAGCATCAATCTCAAGACATCCCGTCCTTTTTTAACAAAACAATTGCCTGTGATGAAGGAGGTAAGTAAAACAATGGTTAGGCTCTAGCTACAATTGAGATTTGATATTTTTGTAACTTTAGGACTCCCCAGTTCAGGCACACAGAATGAAGCTCCAAGAAGCCCTTCTCTACCAACGATTCATCCACCATCAGGTGATAGTGATAATGTTGACGTGAATGTCAACCTGCCATCCAAATTTCAAGTCAGCAGTCTTCATCAGGTCTTGAACCACCCCCTTTTGATGATATTGGGACCTTCTCGGATCCAAAGAAGGCATTATTTGCCGAGTTAATAGTCTTTCTATTGATGAAAAGTATTTTCTACTTTATCATCATATAAACCCACCTAGTATTTTGCCATGTACATGTGTTTATAATTATAGTTTATGATGAAGCTGCACGTGTTTATATAGTTTATGATGACACAATTTCGTGGTAAAAACCAAAAGTTTAATATTTCTTGGCTCGAAAAATATCCCTGGCTGTTGTATAGCCCAAAGTGGGATGTTGTATAGCCCAAAGTGGGATGCTGTATTTTGTGGACCATGTTCACTCTTCTTTCTAGTATTAATGGAAGGGATAAAGGTTATCTTGTGAATAAACCTTACCCTAATTGGGCAAAAATAAAGTAATGACTTAAGTAACCACTCTTCACTTCAATATCATTGTGAGTGTCTTCAAGATGCTGATGTTTTGAAAGGCACAATTGATAATCCTTCTTCCCGTATTGATGTGATGGCAAATAGTGCTCTTCAGATACGAATGAATGAGAACAAACATATTATATGTCAAATTGTTCGTGCCATACTGTTTCTGGATAAGCAGGGGCTTCCTTTTCGAGGTGATAGAGAAGATGTTTGCCTAAGTACGAATCCAGGAAATTTTCTAGCTTTGCTTAAAGATTATGCTGAGACTGATAAAATTTTATATAAGCATCTCGCCAATCCAATAGCTAGAAATGTAACTTACATATCTCCAAGATCGCAGAACGACATTATTAATGTTATTGGCTTTGATATAATTCTATCTGGTATTGTTGCTGAGGTGAAGACTGCCCAATTTTTTTCTGTGCTAGCAGATGAAGTGAGTTGTCACAATATTGAGCATTTGCCCATTTTTGGGGGGTTCGTTGATAGTGAATGTAATATTCGTGAAGAATTTATTGCATTTGTAAAATTAGAGAGGGTTAGGGCAGTTGACATTGCTGGTGCAACCATAACATCCTTGGACAATCGGGTTATCTGAGTGTGGCCAGGGTTATGATAGTGCATCTACAATGAGTGGAACAAAAGCTGGTGTTCAAGCTAGAATACTCGAAAAGCAACCCAAAGCACTTTACACTCACTGTGCCAGTCATTCACTCAATCTGGATACTGTGAGTTCTTGCTCTGTTCCACCCATCAGAAATTGTATAGATCAAATTAAGAGTCTTGTCCTTTGGTTAAAGCATTCTCCCAAAAGAGAAGGGCTGTTAAAAGCAATTGTGGCACGAAACACACACAGGTCAAGTCGAGCCCCTCTTCTTAATGTCTGCATAACCAGATGGGTTGAGAACATAGATGGTGGGAGCGCTCCTCCTTAGCTCATCCATTCTTAATCCATGTATGTGAAGTGATGCTTTATGGGGACATTGATTTTCCTCTGTTTAATGATCGGTGGTCACCAGAAGATAAAAAGAATGCACTTGCCCATATGAAAACCTTGGAATCTTTTGAGTTTCTTTACTCAATGGTAACGATCTATCGTTCCTTAATTTACCTGAAAGAAGCAGTTGTTAAAATTCAGGGGGGAAAACAAGATATAGTTTCTGGTGTATCCACAGTCATGCAATGCTGTGAGGAGTTGAAGATAGTGAGGGAAGATATTGACAGCTATTCCAAGCGTATTTTTGATCACAGCAGTAGAATTGCAGAACAATCTGGCATATCTGTATCAATGCCTCGTATAAGTCAACGGTAGCAACATCGTTCAGACCCACAATTTACATCAGTTGAAGAGTATTTCAAGATAGCTATTGCAATTCCATTCCTTGACCAACTAATAACTGATATTTGTTCGAGATTTACAGCTCACAGTAAGCGAGCAGCTTCCCTTCAAGGGCTTTTACCTGCAAACATCAATGCTAATTCTTCTTTCAGTGATATTAAAGAGGCAATAGATTTCTACTTCTGATGACCTTCCCAATCCAAATATAATCGATGAAGAACGCTGTCGGTGGAAGTCAATGTGGTTGCTAGTTGCAGAAAAAGATCGTCCTGAAACTTTAAGTGACTCTCTAAAGCAGTGTCCTCAATCTCTTCCAAATATCTGTATATTATTGAAGATCTTTGCTACCATCCCTTTGAGCTCTTGTTCATGCGAAAGATCGGCATCAGCTCTCCGACGACTACACAATTATTTAAGGTGTACACAGACAGAAGAACGTTTAACTGCCTTAGCATTAATACATATGAACTATGAAACCACGATAAGTATAGAGCAAGTTTTTTCTGCAGAAGCACCCTCGAAAATTACAGAAGGCTAACTTGCTATTTGAGTGACATGATGATATTATTTACCATTTGAGTGATATTGTGATATTGTTTTTTTGTGGTAATGATTAATTATTTGAGGACCAAATTGACTCTCAGAGCACCTAAAATACAGGCCTGGGGAACATACCCCTAGACCCCTGCAACATGATTTCTTGAATCACATACCAAATTGTGCACCCCCCTTTACAAAAGTCTGTGTACGGGCCTGGTGTTGATAGTCTGAGATTATGAGTTCTAGCTCTATTTATAAATTCTATTTATAGTTTGATCTTTGCAGCTGAGGCCTGACATCACCCCCTCCTTGAAAAGGTTGTTTCTGTTCGGTTTCTTCTTCCTGCTCTCCATCCCAAGCCTGACGAACTCACCATTCTTCGGGCCAGGACGATAGCAGGTGGTGAAGTTATAGGGTTGCAGCAGTAATGCCAACCACGTTAGTCTGCCGTTGAGGTGAGTTGAAGAGTGGAGATGTGTTAAAGCCTTGTGGTCGGTTTCAACAGTGAAGGGCTTCCCCACCAATTAAACACCTAAGTGCTGGATGCTTCGTATGATGGCCAAACATTCTATCTCTGTGGCAGAGTACCTTGTCTCTGCTGGATATAGCTTTCTGGAGTAGAACTCCACTACTTCATTTTCCTCACCACACACAGAACACCAGCAATCCCCTTAGTGGATGCATATGTCTGTAGGATAAATGTGTCTGTGGGAGTGGGGATGGTAATGGAAGACACTCGGGAAAAGGTATGGCATAGATAATAAAATTCATCATTCATAGCAGTAGACCAACATACATTAGCTGCACTCTTCTGCATCATTTTGATGAGTTCTATGGACTTGTGGGCGTAATTAGCCTATAGTATCCTGTGGTACCCAGGAAGGATTATACGTCCTTTTGGGTTATAAGTCTCACATAGTTTCTGATTGCTTCCACCCTGTGGTCTTGTGTGGACACCTTGCCTCTTCTAACGGTATGTCCCAGAAAGGTAGGAGGTGCTGACCCCCACTGGCATTTTGCCAGCTTGGCAGTTAGTCCAGCCTTCCTTAGTCTGTTTAGCACACATTTGATGTGTGCCACGTGGTCTTCCCAGGGCTGATTAAATATGATATTGTAAAAAACTTTGTTAAGATCTAACTTTGACAAATAATGGATTTCCCCAAGCTGGTCGATCATCTCATCTCATCTACAACAGTCAAGTAGCAGAATATGAAGATAGGATGAGACTGTCCAATCCTGGACTGCAGAGGGGTTTAAATACCCTTGCAGCCAGGCTTTCACAGCTTATGGTGTTGATAACAGTGTGAGAGTAGTGTGTCCCTACAGGACTTAACTAGAGTGTGAGATGATATCATGATGTCCTACATGTTGATAGTCTGTAGTCATGAGTTCTAGCTCTATAGTTTGATCTTTGCAGGGCTGAGGCCTGACAATCATTATCATCATCACATCACCATCATCACATCATCATCACATCATCATCATCATATCATCATCATCATCATCATCACAATCATCATCACATCATCATCACAATCACCATCACATCATCATCATCATTATCACCATCATCAGATCATCATCACATCATCATCATCATATCATCATCATCATCATCACTATCTCATCATCACCATAACAACAAGAACAAGACAACAATAGTGTAAGCAGAAGAATATAATAATACAATAAAATGATCAGTTAATACCACGACAATAAATAATGATCAAGTAATACATAATAATAAAATTATATATATATTATTACAACAAATTAACAATATAGAATACATAATAACTACTAAATAACTAAAAAGTTAACAACAAGTTCAACTTGCGACCGACCCCAATAGAGATGAGGTATTCCTCCTCTGGACTGTCACCAAGAGATGCTGAAGGAGGTGAGCACGGGCATTCACCTCCCCAGTTCTTTGCCTTATCCTCACTGAGTTCCTTCATGAAAGCCATCGACCTGGTCCCGATGAGTCAATTACTCGATGTCAACAGGCACAAAAAAGTGGCATGGCAGCCACAGCTCCATCACTACTGATTACCATACCCGATGATATGACAGGGCAATCCCACACGAGTTACTTAGCATTCTTCAATGGCCATGGTTATCCCATCAGGCCTTTTCCCATCAGAACGAAAGAGACCCAACAGTTCCAGCCTGGAAGAGGCACCTGCAGATGACAGTGCTCGGAAGAGGATGTCGTTAAATAAGCAATAAATAAATGATCAATTAATACAACAATAATAAATAAATTATCAATCAATTAATACAACACTAACAAAAAACAATTGCAATTAACACAAACAATACCTGATTATTCCTGATGAAGGCTAGAGCATCTTGCCGAAACATCGAGCAAGTAAAATTAAAGTTGATTGTTAAATAGGTCATTGTGTGCAAGCAGAACTGAAAAGTGTTTCCTCTCTGCACAGCCACAGAAAGCAGCTGCAAGGGGTATTGGTGGTCCTATACTGCCTGACCCTGCCTCTGATATTCTCAGGGAAACAAATGAGAGAAGACCATTATCCCTACGATCATTATTTCCTGTTTGTCTCTTTCTCTACACACACACCACACACACACACACACATCCATACAAATTTCAAGCTGGAGGGTTGAGCGTAGATTTATTAGCTACGATAAATGGCAATAATGTTCACGAGAGAAGGGGGAAAATTGTATTTAGATTGACCAGTTAAAAGCAAAGGAAACAAGTCTGTACCCTTTTACCATTTAAAATTATGCAATTAACCCCCGCAACATGTTAGATGATCCTTTACCATTTAAAACTACTTGTACCCATGAAGAGCACAACCTGTTAGATGATTCCTTATATTTTACTGCTGCAATGCAATATTGGTGTACACAATTATAAATGGTGTCTTGTGATCTACACAGTTTTGTTTCTTCTCTAGTCAATCCAATATAGCTCTTTGTTTTTAATTAAAAGCCAAGGAAACAAGTCTGTACCCTTTTACCATTTAAAATTATGCAATTAACCCTCGCAACATGTTAGATGATCCTTTACCATTTAAAACTACTTGTACCCATGAAGAGCACAACCTGTTAGATGATTCCTTATATTTTACTGCTGCAATGCAATATTGGTGTACACAATTATAAATGGTGTCTTGTGATCTACACAGTTTTGTTTCTTCTCTAGTCAATCCAATATAGCTCTTTGTTTTTAAACAAATATTTGTTCTTGTTTCAAGTGACTTTGTGTGTGTGTATGTGTGTATGCATGTTATAGTTGATTTGTGGAGGACTACACCAAGTCTGACTATCAAGGTTTCCAGAATTTTTTAACAGCTGTACACTACATATATCAGCACAGGCCATGCCTTGTTGCTATTGTTGACTGTAATTCATGTATGGTCAGCTTCAACCTCCTTCAAGAACTTGCTAACATTTCTAAAAGAGAACTCCACCAACCAAACAGCAGATGTTTTGGTAGAGCACCAGTTACATCCTCACTTTGGAATTGGTAACAGTTGGCCAGGAATGAGAGCTCAACAAAGCAAATGGCATAAATGCTTAGAATGCAATACAGGCACTAGCTTGATTGTGTCATCATGAACCACTGGCTGCAACTTAGTACAGACCACTTCACTTATAAACAGAATAGAAGTGGGTGTGCATTGTGGGGTCCTGTAGTGCTGAAAGCTCTATGCATTTATACACAGTTCATGTGAGGGGAGGGGAAAAGGATTGAAATATAGACAGAAATACAAGAAGGACGTGTTTCAATTAAACACAATGCATCGGTTGAAGAAAGGGAACAAGAGTGCACCATGTATATACAACAACCTAGAGTGCATCATGTATATACAACCAAGAGTGCACCATGTATATAACCACAACCTAGAGTGCACCATGTATATATAGTCCAGGCAAAATAAGGTTTAACGTCAAACAAATTGCAACAAAAAAAATTCCACTGCAGTTCAGTTCTATAAGGTCACTAGAATAACATTCTAAAAGTCCAAAAAAATCCAAATGGTGGAAAGATGCCAAATTTGCATAAATTCAAAATGGCCGCCATTATCGTGACCATTCACATTTATTTGTTCATAACTTTATTTCTAGTTGATATTCTGGCAACTTTGAAAGCCTAAAATTACTTCTCAGCAATGTATACTTATTTTCAGTCAACAGACAAGAACTATAGGTAGGATAATCAGACCATATCTATGTAGGTAAGGATCATCACATTTACATGACCATATCCATACAGGTAAGGATCATTAGTGATTACACCTGACCACATGGTGTAAGTTAGCTCATGCTTGTGCTCAAGTACACTTTTAGGCAGCTAAAATTGATTATCCAAACTTATCTTGGATATCTGTTTAAAGCAGGAAATCACTGGGAAGAAGTTCATGCTGGGAAGAAGTTCATGCAATAGTGACAGGTATATACACCAAGGTTACACTTTTTACCATGTTCCTGTTGACCACTTCTAATTTCCTTCCTTCAGCCCTGCAGATATTTTAGCATTGAAAGAATGGAGAACTGTCCTATTTGTAATGAACCAATCCAAAATGGAGATGATGTTGTTGTGCTTAGAGAAAAGGGCAGTGAGGGAGTTAATCATGCAAGCCAGGAGCATGGCAGCAACATAATAACAAATCCTGGCCAAAGTATCCATAAGGAGTGTCGTCGATGTTTCTGTGAAGCAAATGGAATTCGGTTTGATAATTCAAAGGCAGTGCAAAGTAGTGAGCAACATGACCGCCTCCTTAGTCTTCGTTCTGAAAGTCAACATTTTGATTTTAGTGTACACTGCCTCTTTTGTGGCTGTCCTGCAAAGTATAATGGAAAGAAAAAAGGCTTTGATGTCATGCATGTCAGAACTAAGGTGTTTCAGGAGACAATTGGACAGGTATGTGCAACTAAAAATGATGAGTGGGGCATGATTGTAGCAGGTAGACTGGCATGTGTGAATGACCTTCCTGCTGCAGATGCAGTTTACCATCAACAGTGCAGTTCCAGTTTTAGAACTGGACCATAGATGCCACATACTAATGTAGAAACGGGCAGCACAAAGAAATCAAAAACAGGAAGGCCTGAACAAGAAGTTAAAACTGCAGCATTTCTGAGAGTTGTCAAACATTTAGAAGAGAATGACGATGAGCAAATGACAGTGGATGACCTGCTAGAAAAAATGCAAGAGTACCTACAAAATACTGGATACCAGGCCTACAGTATTGTGTACATGAAGAAGAAAATACAGGAGCACTTTGGCAAGAGGATCATTATCACCAAGCTAAATGGGGGGGGAAATGTAGTGACCTTTTATTCAACTGCCAGCTCTATCCTGTATGATTTCAATAAGCAGTCAAAACATGACACATCTGAAACTGAGAAACTGAGAATAATACAGACTGCTGCTAAGCTCATTCAGAGTGACATCAAGTCCCTACCTGTTACAAACATGTATACCCCAGTCCTGATGAAATGCTATCAGCCTCTGCAGAAGACTTCCTACCAGAAACTTTACAACTATTTCTCAGGACTATCTTTGCAGGTAAAAAGATAAATGCAAAACTGGCGTCAATAGGACAGGCCATTATGCAGGCAGCAAGGCCGAGGGTACTCCTTGCACCCCTGCAACTTGGGCTTGGTATGCAATTGCACCATCATTATTCATCACGGTTCCTTATAGACACTCTCAATTCCCTTGGATTCTCATGTTCTTATTCAGAAGTGAAAAGATATGAGAGAAGTGCTGCTTGCACAAGGAACAGAAATACCTGACTACACAGCAGGGCAGCAGATCCAGTATGTGGCAGATAATGTTGACCATAATGTCTGCACAATTGATGGAGCTGGTACTTTCCATGGCATGGGGATTATAGCCATCAAAACACCTGGTTCAATCAAATGCAGGCCAGTCCCTAAAATCTCTGTTTCTTCTGCAGAGATTTCTGCCATTGGGCACATCAATGTTGAATATTTCAAACCATCCCCCACTCTACCACATCTAGTTTATAAGACTATTGTAAACTTAAATGTGGATGACACAACATTCAATCTTGACGTACTCTGGAAATTATCCTTAATCTTTTGCTCTCCAAGGCCTGCTTGGTCTGGTATGATGCAGATGGTGCATGCTGGACAGCATCCAGGCAAGGCATCTGTCATGTTTCTTCCAATGATTGATATGCAGCCCAGCAATCCATCTTGTGTGCTCTCAACTCTACGATTTGTGAGTTCTCATGCTGCCAGGTACAATGTCACACCAATTTTGACATTCGACCAGCCACTGTGGTGGAAAGCACTCACTGTCATACTGAGTCAGCCTAGTGACAGTGATCTGAGGAACATTGTGCTACGCCTAGGAGCTCTACACACTGAGATGAGCTTCTTGGGTAGTATAGGACACTTGATGGGAGGCTCAGGACTCCAGGAGGTTCTTGAGGTTGTATACACCAGCAACTGCATGAGTCATATGCTAAGTGGCAAGGCAATTTCTAGAGCTGTACGTGGGCATTTCCTGATTGATGCTGCTCTGAATACTATTCTGATTGCTGATTGCTACAATGTTCCTGTACCTTGCAAAGCCACCGTGGAGGATACTGAAGGGAAGAACATGAGGAAGATGGTACACCTGATGAGGGTTTAAGGAACAATGACCTGGAGGAGGCGAAAAAATTGTATGATGGCCTATTTTCTGGAATTGCATCTGTAGAGGAACCTTGTTCATCAGTCACTCTCAACAAGATTCAGAACACTCTTAATTAAGGGGTGACAGTTGCATTTTTTAATTTTAATTTTTTTTAACCTGAGGTTACAACTTTAGAGCTCAGTAGATTCTGCAAACTTCATGGTATGGACTTAATATATAGCTCAAAAGATAGGTCTCTCTGTGTGCTCTCTTTTGATACTAAAATATGTTTCATAGGTATAACTATAGGCAAGTTACTAGACCCTAAAGCGGAGGGACCTCAAAAACCTGCACCCCAAAATCGCCGTCCAAAACCACTCCGAGTTGCGAAGTGCAAAAAAATTGAATGGCTAGAGGAAGCTCTAAAGCATACAATGACCGTTTGAAATAGGCGTATTTCAAACGGTCATTGTATGCTCTATTTCAAAAGGTCATAATAGAAACATGACAAAATAATAATAATAATAATATTATTATTATTATTATTATTATTATTATTATTAATATTATTATTATTATTATTATTTTTATTTTTATTTTTTATTTTTTTAATTTTTTTTATTTTTATTTTTATTTTTTTATATATTTTTTTTTTATGCTATATTATATTGCCCTATATATAACTACCAATAAAGAACTAGCTAGCTAATTTAAGTATTATTATTATTATTATTATTACTATTATTATTACTATTATTATTACTATTATTATTACTACTATTACTACTACTATTACTACTACTATTACAACTACTACTACTACTACTACTACTATTACTACTACTATTACTATTACAACTACTACTATTACTACTACTATTACTACTACTATTACTACTACTATTACTACTACAATTACTACTACAATTACTACTACAATTACTACTACTATTACTACTACAATTACTACTACTATTACTACTACTATTACTACATACTACTATTACTATTACTACTACTATTACTACTACTATTACTACTACTATTACTACTACTATTACTACTACTTACTACTACTATTACTACTACTATTACTACTACTATTACTACTACTATTACTACTACTATTACTACTACTATTACTACTACAGTAGACCCTCACATATCCGAACAGCATGGGTATTCGGATATGCAAAAAGTTCGGATATGCAAAAAAAACCACAAATATTAATTATAAATTCATGAATGTAATTAAAATGCTGGGAACTATTTTAAATATCCTTTTAACTGCAGGTTCTTGGGATTAAGAAGCTCACTTCCTGGTGGTACTAGAAGGATTTAGGTCCTCAGTAACTGGCATGTTGTTTTACATATATACATATTTTTTCATATTACTGTATATATATATTCATAATGTTGTATTTTCTCTGAGCAATAGTCCACTGAGTCCCTTGGGGCTTTCTCCTTTTTCTGAACGAACCACAGATATAAAGCATTTTCTAGTTGTTCGTCTTTAGCAAGGCGCATGACTTTTTGCGAGCTGAACTTAGCCCCCGACAGTTCTCGAAGTTTGGCTTCGTTCTTTTTATCTCCGTTATTGTCAACTTCCCTACGCCTAACTATTCCGCTAGTCCGGCTTGACTGGCTCCATTTGATATCTTGCTTAGAATGGCTATCTTTGACTCGATCGACAAAACATTTTTCTGGCCAAAGCGAACGAACTAATTTCCACGTGCAAACGAAGTTGGGCAGATCGACGACCGTTACCAGGTTTATTATTTAATCAGGAGTTCGGATAATCCGAGCGTTCGGATAATCGAGGGTCGGATATGCGAGGGTCTACACTGTACTATTACTACTACTATTACTACTACTATACTACTACTACTACTACTACTACCACTACTACTACCATTACTATTATCATTACTATTATCATTACTATTATCATTATTATTATCATTATTATTATCATTATTATTATCATTATTATTATCATTATTATTATTATTATTATTATTATTATTATTATTATTATTATTATTATTATTATTATTATTATTATTATTATTATTATTATTATTATTATTATTATTATTATTATTATTATTATTATTATTATTATTATTATTATTATTATTTATTATTATTATTATTATTATTTTATTTTATTATTTTTATTATTAAGGTATATATACTAGTGATGAGGTATAATATATATAAAATTATATTAATAATAATAATAAATTATTATTATTATTATTATTATTATTATTATTATTATTATTATTATTATTTATTATTATTATTATTATTATTATTATTATTATTATTATTATTATTATTATTATTATTATTATTATTATTATTATTATTATTATTATTATTATTATTATTATTATTATTATTATTATTATTATTATTATTATTATTATACGGAAACATTGTTGCTACACACTTCTTTGTCCCAATTGGGATAGAGAGTGTTTGGAGGGGAGGCATCTTTGTTCCTTCGGGAGTTAGGTGGCCGTCTCAAAGCAAAGTGTAACGAACCACGTTCCCATCATTTTATCCTCCAGAGAATTTCCATTGCGATCCAGCGTGGGAACACTGCAGCGGTGTTAGGCACTAGTCGGTATACTAGTGATGACTATTCTTACTTACTTAAATTAGCTAGCTAGTTCTTTATTGGTAGTTATATATAGGGTGATATCTATAATATATATACAATAATAAAATTAATTTATTATAATAATAATAATAATAATAATAATTATTATTATTATTATTATTATTATTATTATTATTATTATTATTATTATTATTATTATTATTATTATTATTATTACTATTATTATTACTATTATTATCACTATTATTATTACTATTATTATTACTACTATTACTACTACTATTACTACTACTATTACTACTACTATTACTACTACTATTACTACTACTATTACTACTTTACTACTACTATTACTACTACTATTACTACTACTATTACTACTACTATTACTACTACTATTACTACTACTATTACTACTACTATTACTATTACTATTACTATTACTATTATTATTATTATTATTATTATTATTATTATTATTATTATTATTATTATTATTATTATTATTATTATTATTATTATTATTATTATTATTATTATTATTATTATTATTTTTAGTGTATTTTATTTGGATGATGGCACTCTTGGGGGTAGCATGGATGATGTACTCAGTGATTTTAATACAGTGGAAAGTGTGGCTGAGGAGCTGGGTTTGGAGCTTAACCGTGAGAAATGTGAGCTCATCTGTCCAGATCCAGAGACTTTAGGGAAGTCTCTCTGTGCTGCTCCAGGACTTCGTGTGGTCAATCCAGAGGTTGCCACTCTCTTAGGTTCTCCTATTGGTGGTATGGAGGTGCTGCTTAACGAGAAGATTGACTCCTTTTAAAGTTTATGGGAAGCAGACTTCGACACCTCCATGCTCATGATGCCTTTTGTTTGCTTCATCATGCATTTGCAATTCCAAAGCTACTGTACTCTTTACGATCTTCTCCCTGTTTTTCTTCATCTAAGCTTCAAGATTTTGACTCAATTCAGTGTACCATCTTGAGTGAGATCACCAACATTCCTCTCAACACTAAAGATCAAGCTTGGTCTCAGGCATCACTTCCAGTGAAGTTTGGTGGTTTGGGATCAGAAGTGCTGTGATGCTTGCACCTTCCGCCTTTTTGGCGTCGGCTTCAGGTGCTTTTGATCTTATCCACCAGATTCTTCCGGACTACCTAGGTGATTCAAACTACTATGAATTTGAAGATGGTTTGGAAATTTGGTGTCGAGGTGATAGCTGTGAGCCATCATCTGATCCTAGGTCCTCCCAACAGAAAGCCTGGGATGGTCCTCATGTTCAGGCTTCTTTTGATTCCTCGAGTGTGGATCTAGCTTCACGGGTACGTATTCAGGCTGCAGCTAGGAAGAAGTCAGGGGCTTGGATCCATGCCCTTCCCATGTCATCCTTAGGCCTCCGAATGGATGATGATGTGATTAGGGTGGCTACTGGTTTGCGTTTGCTCTCTGTCATCCCCAATTGTCTGCAGTGTCGACCCCAAGTGAATCAGTTTGGCACTCATGGTCTCAACTGTCGGAGGAGTCAAGGTCGTTTCTCGAGGCATGCAGCTGTAAATGACATTATTCATAGATCACTAGCTTCCATAAATATTCCCTCTCACCTGGAGCCTTCAGGCATTTCTAGCTCGGATGGCAAGCGTCCTGATGGAGCTTCCATTGTCCCCTGGAAGAATGGCCGTATCCTTGCTACATGTGTGGACAACTTTGCTCCATCCTATGCCAACTTATTACACGAAGGTCCTGGGGCAGTGGCAAACAGAGCCGAGTCCCTGAAAAAGGAAAATACGGGAACATTGTTGCTACACATTTCTTTGTCCCAATTGGGATAGAGACCACTGGAGTGTTTGGAGGGGAGGCATCTTTGTTCCTTCGGGAGTTAGGGGGCCGTCTCAAAGCAAAGTGCGACGAACCACGTTCCCATCATTTTCTCCTCCAGAGAATTTCCATTGCGACCCAGCGTGCAGCGGTGTTAGGAACTTGTCAGTATACTAGTGATGACTATTTCTTACTTAAATTAACTAGCTAGTTCTTTATTGGTAGTTATATATAGGGCAATATCTATATATAAAATTTAAAAAAAATAATAATAATAATATTTAAAAAAATATATTAAAAAAATATATATATATATTAAAAAAATTATTATTATTATTATTATTATTATTATTATTATTATTATTATTATTATTATTATTATTATTATTATTATTATTATTATTATTATTATTATTATTATTATTATTATTATTATTATTATTATTATTATTATTATTATTATTATTATTATTATTATTATTATTATTATTATTATTATTATTATTATTATTATTATTATTATTATTATTATTATTATTATTATTATTATTTATTATTAAGCAAACAGCAAACACAACATACCATGTTCATTAACACCTAATTAACACATATACTTAATAATAATAATCGATTACAAAAATACCTAAATAATACTGAAATAATAACTAATGAACAATAAATAAATAAATAACTAAAAAGCTAACACGTTCAACTCCCGACTGACCCCAAAACAGACAAGGCATTATTATTATTATTATTATTATCTCCTCCAGAGAATTTCCATTGCGATCCAGCATGGGAACACTGCAGCGGTGTTAGGAACTTGTCAGTACACTAGTGATGACTATTTCTTACTTAAATTAGCTAGCTAGTTCTTTATTGGTAGTTATATATAGGGCAATATATATATTATATATATATATGTATCATTGGGGGTCATCGGGAACAGGTTGATGGCTTTCCTGAAGGAGCTCAGCCTCAGGATAAGGCAAAGAACTGGGGAGGTAAATGCCCGTGCTTACCTCCTTCAGCGTCTCTCAGTGGCAGTCCAGCGGGGAAATGCCTTGTCTGTTTTGGGGTCAGTCGGGAGTTGAACGTGTTAGCTTTTTAGTTATTTATTTATTTATTGTTAATTAGTTATTATTTTTGTAATTGATTATTATATAAGTATATGTGTTAATTAGGTGTTAATGAACTTGGTATGTTGTGTTTGCTGTGTTTGCTGTTTGCTCAATAATATATATTTATAATAATAATAATAATAATAATAATAATTATTATTATTATTATTATTATTATTATTATTATTATTATTATTATTATTATTATTATTTTATTTTTATTTTTATTATTAAGGTATATATACTAGTGATGAGGTATAATATATATAAAATTATATTAATAATAATAATAAATTATTATTATTATTATTATTATTATTATTATTATTATTATTATTATTACTATTATTATTACTATTATTATTACTATTATTATTACTATTATTATTACTATTATTATTACTATTATTATTACCATTATTATTACTATTATTATTACTATTATTATTACTATTATTATTACTATTATTATTACTATTATTATTACTATTATTATTACTATTATTATTACTATTATTATTACTATTATTATTACTATTATTATTACTATTATTATTACTATTATTATTATTACTATTACTATTACTACTATTATTATTATTACTTATTACTATTATTACTATTATATTATTATTGCTATTATTACTACTACTATTATTATTATTACTATTACTACTATTATTATTATTACTTATTACTATTATTACTATTATATTATTATTGCTATTATTACTACTACTATTATTATTATATATAATTCACGAATTAGTAATGGCCTCTGATATTGCCTGTTTTATTAATAAATTAAAAAAATATAAACAAACTTATTTGTAACTGTATTTTATATATGTTTTGTCATGTTTCTATTTTGTTTATGCAGTTGTTTATTTATTTACTTAATTTTTGTTAAGTGGTTTATTAGTAGTACATTTGTAGTACTAGTAGTGTCAAGTTTAAATATAGTTGGTTCCTTTTTAAACAAACAAGAAATATACAAAACAAATAACTACTGTGCTATTATTATATGATACAGCAAAGGGATGGTAAAGGCATACTCTCGGTGGCCGTTCAGAGGGGAAATGCAGTGACCATGTTGGGGTCAGTGGGAGGCCATGAAGGAATGTACTTGTTTTGTTTGTAACTGTGTTGATATGTTTGTTGTTTACCCCCCTCCAACCCCATTTAGTGAAAATTATGTTAACTTATTTCGACCATAATTTCCGTATACTATCACTAATTTTAGTTCCAGTTCCAAATTGTTGTTTTCTAATTGTATGTTTTTTATATGGCTCTTAGCCGGGCAGCAATGGGGCATCAATGAAGGTCACCCGATACATGGTTTCCCCAACAAGCTGTAACTTCTTCTGTGGCTAGATAATTACCACTAGACTGGCACCAAGTTTGAAGAAATTCTACACTTTCAGCCCATTGAGTCATCAAAATAAATATGCCATTAACTCAAGAACAGTTGAACGGAATTGAAATCTGCAGTAAAAAAGTATTTTAGGGTAAGGACAATAATCACACTGAAACAGTACAATTTTTGTTCTTAACCTAAAATTTATAACCCCTTAAAATACTTTTTTACTCCAGAATTTCAACTCTGTTGTCCTTCTCCTTTTGTAGAAGTATTCAACTATTCTTGAGTTTTGGGCATGTTTGTTGTGATGACTCATGGGGCTGAAAGTATGATGAATCCAGTGTAGAATTTCATTAACTCAACTGCATGACATTGTCACCTAGCCATGGATTTGTTTAGGTGACCTTCCATTGCAGCTCTCATCATGCTTATCATGTGCCCATAACATAAGCACTTTATATTATATATACAGTGCTACTAAACTTAGCTTAATAGGTGATAGTATACAGAGGTAATGTTCGAAATAAGTGGACCCACTAAAATGTAATTTTCACCAAATGAGGTCTTAGTAATCTCTTGCAAAGTAGAAAACTGTCACTGTGTTTGGGGTCTTTGGACTTTGAACGGGGGGGAATCGACCAGTTTGTGGGGGTTTTCCTTCTTTTTTTCTTCTTCCATCATTCTATACCTTCACTATTAAATTAGCTGCATTTCAAGTTTCAACATTAATTTTATTGTCAACTATTCTTGAGTTATGATACTTTTTATCCTCCCATTTCATTGCAACTCTGCGCGATGAACAAGAAGAAGCCTGAATAAACGCAGTAAGTTGGATTGTTCATAATATAATAAGCATTCATGGCCAAGACTTGAAACTTAGCTAAAATATCGCTCAGTCATTTCCGCGCTATCTGCACAAAGTGGGGTATAAACGTCTGCTCCTACGCATGCCACGTTCTTTCTCAGTTCCCAACTTTGATCGAACCTCTGTGTGATTCTAGTGCGATTCTAAAGCTACTATCATGCACTTTTCAAACTGATTTATTATGAAATGTAATTTCATGTAGTGACATCACATGATACCGTGTAACTCATTCAATTTTTGTCTGTAGTAAATAATTTTTATATAATTATTATGAAAGCTCTTGCATTACTCCTTTTTTCCAATACATTTATAACCAATCCAGTCATTTTCTGATGAGATATAGTCAGTCTGACAGCATAAAATGAAATTGGGGGTGTTGGGTGGAATAAAAATTAAAAAATAAAACAAACTATTCAAAAGACGTATCTGTGATCACTCTAATATCACCATAAATAGCAAGTGTTGAAGACCTGTGGTTCGGGTACAGGAGCGCATCTAAACATTTTAAAGGACCTTTGTGGGTTTTCCCATGTTTCAGTCCTAGTTTATTGCAACACCATTATTCTTATGTCATTGGAAAGCACCTAGAATGAGCTACATTTTGAGACCATAATCTTTGGAAATGGATTACGCATTCAATAGTTATGACACGTTGTTGTTTTTAAACCACAAAATGGTCTACTCTCCCCTTATATTATAATTAATTTAATTAATTAAAATTAAAATTAAATGTCTAGCTTCATCAGGAAGACTCTGATGAAAGCTAGACCATCTGTCTGAGATGTCAGTGAGTAGATTATGGAGGTGTATCTTCCATGTCAACTGAGAGTTCATTGACAATTAATTAATTTTTGGTAATAATTATCATAATAATTGGTTTTTTATGCTGTCAGACTGACTATATCTCATCAGAAAATGACTTGATTGGTTATAAATGTATTGAAAAAAGGAGTAATGCAAGAGCTTTCATAATATATAAAAATTATTTACTACAGACAAAAATTGAATGAGTTACACGGTATCATGTGATGTCACTACATGAAATTACATTTCATAATAAATCAGTTTGAAAAGTGCATGATAGTAGCTTTAGAATCGCACTAGAATCACACAGAGGTTCAATCAAAGTTGGGAAATGAGAAAGAACATGGCATGCGCAGGAGCAGACGTTTGTACCCCACTTTGCGCAGATAGCGCGGAAATGACTGAGCGATATTTTAGCCAAGTTTCAAGTCTTGGCCATGAATGCTTATTATATTATGAACAATCCAACTTACTGCGTTTATTCAGGCTTCTTCTTGTTCATCGTGCAGAGTTGCAATGAAATGGGAGGATAAAAAGTATCATAACTCAAGAATTAAGAATGGTTGACAATAAAATGTTGAAACTTGAAATGCAGCTAATTTAATAGTGAAGGTATAGAATGATGGAAGGAAGAAAAAAAGAAGGAAAAACCCCACAAAATGGTCGATTCCCCCCTTATTAACCTAAAAATTCAATAAGTAAATTTAAGCTGATATTAAGAAAGTTGTTGTAACAATAATATGATCAAGATAAATTTAAAAACAGCAACTTTATTGAATTAACTATAAAAAAAAACAATACTGTACCCATGTAGACCACCAACAGTTAGATGACATTTCTTAATAATTATTGCTTTTCTGTGAATCTACCTTCCTGACCCATGACAGAAGTCGATGACAAAAGAACATCGAAGGACATGTCAGCACAAGCTGTGCAACAAATACTTCTAAACAAATGTATTTGTCTTATGAGAAGTATGAATATAATTATCCTAGTGATGAAGGTATATTTTTAGAGCACTTTCTGCATGGACATTGAAAGTGAAAGTTACAAGGGTTGGATGCATGAAGGAGTCCCTGAAGTTTTCTCACATTGAAAGTGAAATTTCAAGGGTTGGATACACGAAGGAGTCCCTGAAGTTTCTTACATTGAAAGTGAAAGTTACAAAGGTTTGGTGCACAAGTTTGGTGCACAAGGAGTCCCCGATGTTTTATTACATTGAAAGTGAAGGTTACAGGGATTTGATGCACAAAGGTGTCCCTGAAGTTTGCTTACATTGAAAGTGAAAGTTACCGGGGTTGATGCATGGAGTCCCTGAAGTTTGCTTACATTGAAAGTGAAAGGTACAAGTGTTTGATGAATGGAGGAGTCCCTGAAGTTTTCTTACCTTGAAAGTGAAAGTTACAAGGGTTTGAGGGCATGAAGGAGTCCCGGGAGTCTTCCTACATTGAAAGTGAAAGTTACAAGGGTTTGATGCATGAAGGAGTCCCTGAAGTTTTCTTACATACATGAATCCAACAATTGATAATGTGGATGGATTTGTCTAAGTCAATATATATATAGGTGAGAGTCTCTGACATCCTGACATGTGAATTGGATTGGTACTAAATGACGCATACAATTAAAATGCTCTTAGGTGACTTAATTCACAGCCGTGATGATATAATACCCATCACGGCTGTGAATCAATCATTATACTTCTTAAACTTGTTTCCACTTTCAGAGTCTTCAAATTATCATAACAGCAAAGAAAATGTCTACATACATTTAGCAGCACTGCTACGATAAAAATGTGGCCCCGCTTGGGTCACGGTCGTACTTGGGGTGAGGGGGCATTATTGAAAGGGTACACCAAGGTTAGGGTGTGACCAACCAACACGCGAGCCGCATCGCAGCATCTCTGCAGTAAATAAATAAAGTCGAAGGTCAGGGGAAACGTCTGTGGGCGGGGCCGTGTAAGTATGGGTGTATTTTAGCATAGTTACATTAGTTACTGCTATGATGTCGAGTGGGAGACCAGGTAGTCCGGACCCAGTCCCTGCAGTGAGCCGTCCGTGTCGGCTCAAGGTTTTGTCCTTCAATGTATGGTAAAGCTAACCTTTTTAATCGTTGTGGTAGCTGCTAGGTACTGTAGTTAGGCACGTATTCCAGGTAGTGTCCTAGCCACTACGCAACACACAGAACTGGGAAGGGTGCGGCTGGTCCAGCTTGAGCGTTTCATGTCCAAGCTCTTCTGGAAATTGTCCTTCAACATGACTCTATTTTGTGTGCATAGTACCCATAGTACCCATATACTGAAAGCACTTTAAAAATATTGAAAGTGAGGTTATTTTATCTAAGAGGAGGAGGTATTTTGAGGAAGGGGGAGGGATACTTGGAAAGGAACCACACTCGAGTCATTTCCAAGTAAGCCAAAGCTGTGAGGTGGATGACAAATGCCCCTTCCCCACAAGAAGCCATGCAGGTAGAATCGTGCCAAACTCGATGTAATGTGGCTTGGTTACTCCAATTGCCTTGGCCACAGCAAGAAGCCAGCTGGCAGCTGTTCAGTCAAGTAAAGGCTGCTCAGTTCAGCCAAGTAAAGCTGCTCAGCCTCACCTAGAGCTCTCTCTAGTCCACTTCAAGAACTTGTGAACTGAGGTCCCCATGTGGCCCAAACTTTGGCATGGTTGTGGACCTATAATTGTTGTGCCAAGTGTACAAGTAAGGTCTTTTGAGCTGTATACATATTCCCTACTATGAAGCATGATGAATATCTAGAGCCTCATCAGGCACACACACTTTTGAGTAGTTTTTGGATTTTCTATTTCCCCCCTTTTTAAACGTCATTATTTTTATAATAGGGGGCTGCACTATTTGGGTTCTGTGAGGATTAGAGAGAGACTTCACTCTATTGCCCAAGAGCTGAAGAAGTATGATGTCGTGGGTCTTCAAGAGGTGAGGAGGCTAGTGTTGTTGCTGTTACCACTGTTTCTGCTGCAGACCTTCACTAATGTTCTTACTGTCACAATGACACTGTTGGGAGTATTAAATATTAAATGATTCCTCTCTTTCCATCATTGTTCCTGTATTGTTACGATATTCCAAGCTAGGACATGTTGTGTGTACATGTGTGCGCAGTGTGTGTTTGTGCGCATGTGTTCCTTGATCTACCATCCCTGGTCCCCTACTCATCCCCTCCCTCTCATCCCTTTGTCCCCTCCTCTCTGCTCCCCTCCCCCCCCCCCCCCCCCCCTTCCAGGTATGGAAAGGTGATGACTTCAGGTATGTAGTGGAGGAGGTCAAGGATGACTTACCATACCATCATTACTTCCACAGGTACAGAACACAGCTTATCTAGTAATATAGTCTACACATGCATTCACCTTGGCAAGCTTGTACACATGTTCCTACCTAAATACCTATGTCAAAGGTAATTAGTGCAGGGGTGGTGGTGGGGGGTGTGTGTGGGTGGGTGGGTGGGAATTATAACCAAAATCTGTTAGGACAACTTCTCCCGAGTGTAATCAATTTTATTTAGCCATACTCGGACTTTGCAAAATGGCACCCACTTACACAAATAGTCCAGGCTAATGTGATAAACTCTCACACAGTTGTGCATAATGCAATTTTAAGTGGTTGTGCAATTTTAAGTGGTTGTGCGCTGCATGTATTCTGGAGCATTCATTAGTGTTGCTCGGACATTTTGACAGAGCAAATTGATCAGACAAATACGAGATGTTCGGAAAATGTCTGATGTCTGACTATAATTTCCTGCATTGGATGTGTGTGTGTGTGTGTGTGTGTATTTAAGACATGTTTTAATAATAATAATAATAACAAACTTGCACCTTGAGTCAGCTTTTTTTCCTCTTCTTTCTTCCCCCCCCCCCCCCCCCCCCCCACACACACATTGCATTGCTTTGGTCTTCATCGGAGAAAGGGGGAAATGAACACAACACAACATGTTTATTTATAGTTGTGGCAATGTGTTTCATATGAAGTGCACGTGATGCAGGATCCATCTGAATGCTAATGTATATTATTTATAGTTGTGTGTTTCATATGAAGTGCACATGATGCATGATCCATCTGAATGCTAGTGTATATTATTTATAGTTGTGGCAGTGTGCTTCATATGAAGTGCACGTGATGCAGGATCCGTCTGAATGCTAGTGTATATTATTTATAGTTGTGGCAGTGTGTTTCATATGAAATGCACATGATGCATGATCCGTCTGAATGCGAGTGTATATTATTTATAGTTGTGGCAGTGTGTTTCATATGAAATGCGTGTGATGCAGGATCCATCTGAATGCTAGTGTATATTATTTATAGTTGTGGCAATGTGTTTCATATGAAATGCACGTGATGCAGGATCCATCTGAATGCTAGTGTATATTATTTATAGTTGTGTGTTTCATATGAAATGCACATGATGCATGATCCATCTGAATGCTAGTGTATATTATTTATAGTTGTGGCAGTGTGTTTCATATGAAATGCACATGATGCAGGATCCATCTGAATGCTAGTGTATATTATTTATAGTTGTGGCAATGTGTTTCATATGAAATGCACGTGATGCAGGATCCATCTGAATGCTAGTGTATATTATTTATAGTTGTGTGTTTCATATGAAATGCACATGATGCAGGATCCATCTGAATGCTGCTGTATATTATTTATAGTTGTGACAGTGTGTTTCATATGAAATGCGTGTGATAGGATCCATCTGAATGCTAGTGTATATTATTTATAGTTGTGGCAATGTGTTTCATATGAAATGCACGTGATGCAGGATCCATCTGAATGCTAGTGTATATTATTTATAGTTGTGTGTTTCATATGAAATGCACATGATGCAGGATCCATCTGAATGCTGGTGTATATTATTTATAGTTGTGACAGTGTGTTTCATATGAAATGCACGTGATGCAGGATCCATCTGAATGCTAGTGTATATTATTTATAGTTGTGGCAATGTGTTTCATATGAAATGCACGTGATGCAGGATCCATCTGAATGCTAGTGTATATTATTTATAGTTGTGGCAGTGTGTTTCATATGAAATGCACATGATGCAGGATCCATCTGAATGCTAGTGTATATTATTTATAGTTGTGTGTTTCATATGAAATGCACATGATGCATGATCCATCTGAATGCTAGTGTATATTAATTATAGTTGTGGCAGTGTGCTTCATATGAAATGCGTGTGATAGGATCCATCTGAATGCTAGTGTATATTATTTATAGTTGTGGCAGTGTTTCATATGAAATGCGTGTGATGCAGGATCCATCTGAATGCTAGTGTATAAGCACGGTAACTTATCAGACAGATAATGATGGGTGTGGTTTCAAATGCATAGTCTCGATAGTTAAGACCTAACAATAGGTGGATCCAACCCTACATATCAATTCAAGTGCTGATCCTTAGGTGTGCAGTGCCTCCTTCACGAGTGTTTTCTGGCTCTATCAATCACTGATGTCTCTCCCCACAAGATTGGGTGATGTTGGTTCCACGCATGCTCTGTGATAGCAGACTTCTCAAGTTCTCCCTTCTGCATATGTGAAGTGCTTCTACACTAGAGCATTCAAACAAGTTGTGAATCATGTGTGTTTCATGTGAAATGCATGCCAGAGAGTGTAAATGCATTGCCAGTGAGTGTAAATGCATTGCCAGAGAGTGTAAATGCATTGCCAGCGAGTGTAAATACATTGCCAGTGAGTGTAAATGCATGCCAGGAGTGTAAATACATGCCAGAGTGTAACTGCATGCCAGAGAGTGTAAATGCATTGCCAGCGAGTGTAAATGCATGCCAGAGAGCATAAATACATTGCCAGCGAGTGTAAATGCATTGCCAGCGAGTTTAAATGCATTGCCAGCGAGTGTAAATGCATTGCCAGCGAGTGTAAATGCATTGCCAGCGAGTGTAAATGCATGCCAGAGGGTGTAAATGCATTGCCAGCGAGTGTAAATGCATGTCAGAGAGTGTAAATGCATTGCCAGCGAGTGTAAATGCATGCCAGAGAGTGTAAATGCATTGCCAGCGAGTGTAAATGCAGATGTTTTTTTTTTATTCACTTGTTTAAGACGAAGCATTCGGTTGAAATGTTGACAAAACAAACAAATTCTTTAACAACAATGCAACAATATATTCTTGGTGAAAGCTAGAGCATCCAATCGAAACGTCGAGAGAGTAAATTTCAAGTTGATATTGAGATCATTAGAATTTCGTTGTCAACTGTGAGAGTAATATATTAATGTCGTAACGACAACGACAATAGCAATGATAAAGAGAGAAAACGATTGTTATATAAATAAGAAAAGAAAAAGAAAAGAAAAACCAACACATTATTTGTATTATGGCACAGGTGTCTAGTATTGCACTACATGAAGTATCTAGTATACTAAAAGGAAGTGTCTAGTATACTAAGGAAGTGCTGTAATGAGATTCATAAAGTAATAATCCCACAAACCCTAGACCCAATTATGGTGATCAGCAGCTGTAAGTGACCAATTTTGCCCTAGAGCCAAGTGGAAACCATGTGATCGCCAACATTAGTGGTACAATTGGCAAGGCCAGAACACTTTTTCACAGTGTTGGCCATCAGAACGCTATAAGACTCTTTCATAGTTGTACAGAATTTTTTTTGTTGATTCTGAATGTAGTAGCTCACTAGCTATGTTAGAGCAATTAGAACATCTTAAGTGTTTTTTTCTTTGCCCATTCTTATTGTATGGTATAACATGAGATAGCACAGTTTGTTGTGAGAAATTCACAAATAAGTGACGATCCTTACCAACCAACAAAGAAAACTCTGTTAATTTCGTGGCTATTCTCTAACATGTGCCCACCTCTCTACGCAGTGGCTTGGTTGGCAGTGGTGTCTGTGTCTTTTCACACTATCCTATAATGGATGCTCACACTCACGTCTTTACCGTGAGCGGGAGCATGCAGTACCTGATGGACGGGGAACTGTTTGCTGGGAAAGGGGTCTTATTGTGTCGTATCCTGACCCCCGCTGGTCTCATCAACTTCTACAACACTCATGTATGCTGTAACACACTGGGTGGAGGCAGGGTGAAGTAGTGGACAATGGCTCTATGGGGACACACACTGGACCAACATCACACTGGGTTGGGGCAGGTTGAAGTAGGTTGACAATAGCTCTATGGGGACACACACTGGACCAACATCACACTGGGTGGAGGCAGGGTGAAGTAGTGGACAATGGCTCTATGGGGACACACACTGGACCAACATCACACTGGGTTGAGGCAGGTTGAAGTAGGTTGACAATAGCTCTATGGGGACACACACTGGACCAACATCACACTGGGTTGAAGTAGGTTGACAATAGCTCTATGGGGACACACACTGGACCAACATCACACTGGGTGGAGGCAGGTTGAAGTAGGTTGACAATAGCTCTATGAGAACTCACTGGACCAACATCACACTGGGTAGAGGCAGGTTGAAGTAGGTTGACAATAGCTCTAAGGGGACACACACTGGATGAACATCACACTGGTTGAGGCAGGTTGAAGTAGGTTGACAATAGCTCTATGGGGGCACACACTGGACCAACATCACACTAGGTTGAGGCAGGTTGAAGTAGGTTGACAATAGCTCTATGGGGACATAACTGGACCAACATCACACTGGATGGAGGCAGGTTGAGGAGGTTGACAATTTAGCTCTGTGGGGACACACACTGGACCAATATCACACTTGGAGGCAGGTTGAGGTTGACAATAGCTCTATGGTGACACACACTGGACCAACACCACACTGGGTTGAGGCAGGTTGAAGTAGGTTGACAATAGCTCTATGGGTACACACACTGGACCAACACCACACTGGGTTGAGCAGGTTGAAGTAGTGGTTGACAATAGCTCTATGGAGACACACACTGGACCAACATCACACTGGGTTGAGGCAGGTTGAAGTAGGTTGACATTAGCTCTATGGGTACACACACTGGACCAACACCACACTGGGTTGAGCAGGTTGAAGTAGTGGTTGACAATAGCTCTATGGAGACACACACTGGACCAACATCACACTGGGTTGAGGCAGGTTGAAGTAGGTTGACATTAGCTCTATGGGGACACACACTGGACCAACACCACACTCAGGTTGAAGTAGGTTGACAGTTGGTAGGTATACTAGTATAACGTCTGAGATTGCATGAGCTTTTTTTGTTTCCACATAAAAGATTACCTTTGTGCATATTTTAGCTGAACCCTCGACATAGAGACACCCAATGCTTTGAGATCTACCAGTTTGTGCAGCAAACCAGAGGGGATCACCCTGTTATTATGACAGGAGATTACAACACCAAATGCTCGCACCAGGGGTACAATTTCCTCGTAACTTCGCTGAGCTTGCAAGATGTGTTTGCCGATGATCCTGTGGACACGTGTGATCTCGTGTCAAACATGTACACCCTGAAGCACATGACACCGAAAAGAATTGACTTTATCTTCTTCTCCAACAAGAATTGCTCCTCCGCCAGACTGACACTGAAGGTACTGTAGGAATGCTTGAAAGTTGCTTGTGAATTTGTCTGGTCTAGTGGTGTTAATTCCCCCGAGATTGGAGCTCATTAGGAACATGCTGGCTGTTAAGTGACTGACACGTTGCATTAATAATAATAAAAATTAAAAAATGATAACAAAGATATTCATAGCTATAACTTCCCTTCTCCCCCCCCCCCCCCCCCACCATCAAATAGACTATTAGAACCCAGACATGCAAATACAATAAGCTGCAGAGTTTGGTCTAAGAACCAGCTCCATTGAAGTAAGCCAAGAAAAGCTATGCATTGCTGTCGCGTGTTCTTGCCCAATAGAGAAGTGTACTGGGAATGTGCAGATAAAAATTCTGGTGTTTAGTGATATACAATTCATTTGTATTCATTTGTATACTGTATATGCATGTCCTTGATCAGACCACACCCTTCATTAGACCATGCCTTGTTTAGACGTGTTCCAAGAGTGAAATAGTGCACACCCACATTGCAATGCACATGCTCATAAGTGAACATGAGTACATATTATGAAACATGTGGAGGGATCATTTTCAAAATGGCATTTTCTATTTCTAAGCCATTAACTTTTAGATTATCCTCAAGAAAAGAAGTGTAGAAATGAATGCTAAAGGTACAGAATATGGTCTTCCTTGAACTGCTTGGCACGTTCCTTCCTCTGCTCCTCTGCTGGTGACAGCTAACAAGTGCACTTCTCTTGCCTTCTTGGGGGCTGAAGCTGCCAGTTCTTTATTCCACATGCATACGCATGCTTGAAGGGGTGGGGGAATCAAGCCATTTTTACAAACCGTTTCTGCACACTTTATTCTATGAACTCGATAGATCAAATTATTTTCCCACCTGCACGCATGGTCACATACTCACTTTTAGTTCTTTAGAGAGTAGAGCTTCCTCTAGCCCCTGGTATTAATTTCAAATGTCTAGCACTTTCTAATTAGGTGCTAGAACCGTTGGGGATTTGGGCATGCTGGTTTTGAGGACCCTAACTATGACTGCCTGTAAATTGGATATGGTTGTATATACCTATGCAACAGTTTTAGTATCAAAAGAGAGCACACATAGGAGCACACATAGAGAGCTACCTTTTGAGCTATAATTATATCAAGTTCATAGAATGAAGAGCTCCAAAGTTGTAACCACAAGTTTTTATAACTCAAATGGTATCATCCTCACTTCAATTAAGGGACTTCAATTAAGGGAGGCTCCTATATAAGAGAACATCTGCAGACCTCTAGGCCTGGTGCTGCATAGCTTAGTGTTCATAGTTTTATTTGATTTTTGGTCTAATCCATTCATCATTCTAGCTTGTCATAATTTTCTGCTCCTTCAACCTTGGTTCTGGAATGTAGGCAGTACACATATGCAAACATGTTATGATTTAAAAAAAAAATTTTTTTTCAGAACCGGGACTTAGCTATCACTGGATTAATTCCAGGGAAGGACTTCCCATTTTCAGATCATGAGGGAGTGCAGGCTAATTTCTTAATAGACAGAGGACGAGGGGAAGATGAACTGGATGAGCCGTATTCAAAAGATAAAGGTACCATTATGGATACACATCTATCAACATTAGTTGAAGTTAACATAATAAGGAAGGGAGGAGGAAATGGGGGGGGGGGGATTCATTTGCTCCATGGGGACATACTCTGGGCCAGAATCAACAGGATTGAAGTAGGTTGACAATAGCTCTATGTGGACACACACTGGACCAACATCACACTGGGTTGAGGCAGGTTGAAGTAGGTTGACAATAGCTCTATGGAGACACACACTGGACCAACACCACACTGGGTTGAGGCAGGTTGAAGTAGGTTGACAATGTAGCTCTATGGGGACACACACTGGACTAACACCACACTGGGTTGAGGCTTTGAAGTAGGTTGACAACTCTATGGGGTCACACACTGGACCAACATCACACTGGGTTGAGGCAGTTTGAAGTAGGTTGACAATAGCTCTATGGGGACACACACTGGACCAACATCACACTGGGTTGAGACAGGTTGAAGTAGGTTGACAATTCTATGGGGACACACACTGGACCAACATCACACTGGGTTGAGGCAGGTTGAAGTAGGTTGACAACTCTATGGGGACACACACTGGACCAACATCACACTGGGTTGAAGTAGGTTGACAATAGCTCTATGGAGACACACACTGGACCAACACCACACTGGGTTGAGGCTGGTTGAAGTAGGTTGACAATGTAGCTCTATGGGGACACACACTGGACCAACACCACACTGGGTTGAGGCAGGTTGAAGTATGTAGGTTGACAACTCTATGGGGACACACACTGGAACATCACACTAGGTTGAGGCAGGTTGAAGTAGGTTGACAATAGCTCTATGGAGACACACACTGGACCAACACCACACTGGGTGAGGCAGGTTGAAGTAGGCTGACAATAACTCTATGGAGACACACACTGGACCAACACCACATTGGGTTGAGGCAGGTTGAAGTAGGTTGACAATAGCTCTATGGAGACACACACTGGACCAACACCACATTGGGTTGAGGCAGGTTGAAGTAGGTAGACAATAGCTCTATGGAGACACACACTGGACCAACACCACACTGGATTGAGGCAGGTTGAAGCAGGTTGACAATAGCTCTATGGAGACACACACTGGACCAACACCACACTGGGTTGAGGCAGGTTGAAGTAGGTTGACAACTCTATGGGGACACACACTGGACCAACACCACACTGCAGGTTGAAGCAGGTTGACAATAGCTCTATGGAGACACACACTGGACCAACACCACAATGGGTTGAGGCAGGTTGACAATAGCTCTATGGAGACACACACTGGACCAACACCACACTGCAGGTTGAAGCAGGTTGACAATAGCTCTATGGAGACACACACTGGACCAACATCAGTGACCACCAAACTGATTCAATTATTGTGCTGTGTTGTTGTTGGTACAGATGATATGGTACACCTTCTGGAACAGTTGGCTACACATATTCATTCCGAGCAGTCTTACTACAAGCGCTCAACTTCACTCATAATAGCTCTCTGGGTGGGCATGATCTTTGCAGTCTTCTTGTTCTCCGTCATCATGGACACATACGTTCACCATCTCCTAGTTCCGTACAGGGTGGGATGGGTTTCATTTGTGTTCGTGGCTATGGCTGGAGCGATGGGTGTTGTTTGTGTGGTACATACCATGGTGACACGAAACATCTACCTGGCTCTGGAGGCCAACCTGGCAGAAATAGGCACTTCTCTCCGGTATATGCAATGTAGGCATGGCAGGACATTTTAGAATCCAAGAAGAACATGACTTATTATAGTTGTATTGGATGTATGGTGTATTATATATATGGTATTTGTTGTGTGTATAATGATGTATACATGTGTTGCAATCACGAGGTGACCACTTGGATGACTTTTCTCTATTAATTAAAGTATCCCATTAAATCTGTACGTGATTGGTGTGCAAGATTCTAGATCGGTCGATGGGTATCGAGTGTATGCCTTATAGAATTTGAAACACAGAAATATTTGTATGTGCTATCACACAATATTTGAGGCCTTCTATCTGTACGTGATTGGTGTGCAAGATTCTAGATCGGTCGATGGGTATCGAGTGTATGCCTTATAGAATTTGAAACACAGAAATATTTGTATGTGCTATCACACAATATTTGAGGCCTTCTATAACTCTGTACCTATTACATGCTGACAGTTCAAGCTTGGGAAAGGGTTTAGTGGAGTGGGAACTAGGAATATGATTGAACTACAGTTTTATCCCAGACCTGGTACTCTTGACAAAATAAGTGGGTATTTTTTTTGGAGGGGGGGGGGGGGGGGGTGAGAGGAAGAGACAGAACATACCTATGAGCTTGCCCCTATAATGTGGCAGCCAACATGAGAGCTTGAGGAACAAACACAATTGGATAACATGTAACATTATAGTGGAATTCTTAGTGTCTGTGTGAGAGGTTATTGATCTTAGTGTGTGGGAGCAACTCTCCACATGGATATGAGATGACACAAAACAACAAATTATTATTATTATATTTATGTACATAATGAATATTGAGAAGAAGGCATACACAATTGTTCTTTAACTGTGCCATAGGTCAGGAGGTTTCAGTCATGTGACTAATGCCACTGTCGGGTTATTAAGCACGGTGAATGTTGGCCTTCACAGCAACCCAAGTCAATGGTCAACCGTCCACTAAAAAGTGTATGCGAGTGCAATAGAAATAATCATGGTTCATGCTTGTACGCCCACTCAATGTGACGAGCAGCTGAAGCTAGGCCCGGGCACAACAGTTTTCTGTCCACCTTAACCTGCTGTGACACACACTAAGTTTATTTGGATCACACTCGATCCATGTGCAAGATGCTAACACCCGCTGTAAATTCTGCTTGTTATGAAGCTGTCTATAAATGTGTCCATTCTTTGTTAAGTGCCTGCTTCACTGTTGGTCCTGGCCTTCACTTGCTAAGCATAGGCAATGACCACACCTCCTGCTCAAGAGTGGGTATTACTCCCAACCATTGCTAGTGTGTGATGGTCAGGGTCAACAACACTCACTGGAATGTGCTCTGCAACAGTTCCACTGTCCCCGTCCTAACTAGCCGGTACAGATATTCTGTGGTCTGGAAATAGATATCCACACATGGGCATTGCTGGCTGAGTGACAGCTGTGTTAAGTGCCCAGGCTTTTGCTGACTGGCAGCGTGCTTTAACTACCTTATATTATATTACCTAACAACTTGAACTAACACTAACCCGGTCAACTCTGGTTTATAAGCTATAAGCACGTGCTCTCTTATAAGCTCAGACTGGTCAACTCTGGTTTACCGTATAAGCTATAAGCACATGCTCTCTTATAAGCCCACACTGGTCAACTCTGGTTTATAAGCTATAAGCACATGCTCTCTATAAGCTCACACTGGTCAACTCTGGTTTATAAGCTATAAGCACGTGCTCTCTTAAAAGCTCACACTCGTCAACTCCTATAAGCACATGCTCTCTTATAAGCTCACACTGGTCAACTCTGGTTTATAAGCTATAAGCACGTGCTCTCTTATAAGCCCACACTGGTCAACTCTGGTTTATAAGCTATAAGCACATGCTCTCTATAAGCTCACACTGGTCAACTCTGGTTTATAAGCTATAAGCACGTGCTCTCTTATAAGCTCACACTGGTCAACTCTGGTTTATAACCTATAAGCACATGCTCTCTTAAGCTCGCACTGGTCAATTCTGGTTTATAAGCTATAAGCACATGCTCTCTTTATAAGCTCACACGGGTCAACTCTGGTTTATAAGCTATAAGCACATGCTCTCTTATAAGCTCACACTGGTCAACTCTGGTTTATAAGCTATAAGCACATGCTCTCTTATAAGCTCACACTGGCTCTGGTTCATAAGCTATAAGCACGTGCTCTCTTATAAGCCCACACTGGTCAACTCTGGTTTATAAGCTATAAGCACATGCTCTCTTATAAGCCCACACTGGTCAACTCTGGTTTATAAGCTACAAGCACATGCTCTCTTATAGCCCACACTGGTCAACTCTGGTTTATAAGCTATAAGCACATGCTCTCTTATAAGCTCACACTGGCTCTGGTTTATAAGCTTTAAAGCACGTGCTCTCTTATAAGCCCACACTGGTCAACTCTGCTATAAGCACATGCTCTCCTATAAGCTCACACTGGCCAACTCTGGTTTATAAGCTATAAGCACATCTTATAAGCACTGGTCAACTCTGGTTTGTAAGCTATAAGCACATGCTCTCTTATAAGCTCACACTGACCAACTCTGGTTTATAAAGACTATAAGTATGCGTATTATCCTAGTTACCTTCATAGTTGGTTCTCCAGCTACAGCGGCCTTTCTCTCTATCTCTTCTTTTCTCTTCTGCTTGGCCTTCACTGCCTCAGGATTCTTAAGACCATGCCCCTCTTGCTGCAAGAACAAGACACAAATAAGGGCAGTCATAATTAATTGCAACAAGACACAAATAAGGTAGTCATTAATTGGAACAAGACAAATAATGCAGTCATAATTAATTGGAACAAGACAAATAATGCAGTCATAATTAATTGGAACAAGACAAATAATGCAGTCATAATTAATTGGTACAAGACACACAGTCATAATTAATTGGAACAAGACAAATAATGCAGTCATAATTAATTGGTACAAGACACACAGTCATAATTAATTGGAACAAGACAAATAATGCAGTCATAATTAATTGGAACAAGACAAATAATGCAGTCACAATTAATTGGAACAAGACACAGGGCAGTCATAATTAATTGGAACAAGACACAATTAAAGTCATTAATTGGAACAAGACAAATAATGCATTCATAATTAATTGGAACAAGACAAATAATGCAGTCATAATTAATTGGAACAAGACAAATAATGCAGTCACAATTAATTGGAACAAGACACAGGGCAGTCATAATTAATTGGAACAAGACACAATTAAAGTCATTAATTGGAACAAGACATTAATTGGAACAAGACAAATAATGCATTCATAATTAATTGGAACAAGACAAATAATGCAGTCATAATTAATTGGAACAAGACAAATAATGCAGTCATAATTAATTGGAACAAGACACAAATAAGGCAGTCATAATTACTTATGAAATAATGATCACTGGACCAAGTGCTCCTCCTTGACATGCCCACCTTCCAGGTATTGTCCCACCTCAGCACTTTGCGTGCCTCGCTTATATTGAGAGGAAGGGGTTAACGATTCACAGTTACTTTAAGGCTAGTTCACAACATGCCAGTGGCCGAGCGTTGTGTTCCATTCCGTCCTTCCACTCCATGTTGTGAACCGGCAACACAAGATAATGTAACGAACACAATGGCGCGCTCAATTATCAGGGGGGAAATTATATTCCAAATTCTATTCCAATGCAGTGTCCGGCTAATCAGAACGCTAGAATCCAGCACATGGTCAACTGTACCATCAGCAGTGGAGCTAGGAGATGGTTAAACACCACACCCAGCTGAGTACTATTTTGCTGACAAAGAATGAGTTTGACCAAAATAAGTATTGCATCGCTTACGATACTATTTACGGGGGAAACTTGGAATTGGCAAAGCTTGGATTTCCTGTTCTGTCCAACCACAAACTTACACTTTGAGGCTAGCTAAAGCGTAGAAGAGCCATTGATCTTATTAACTAGCTAGCAATTTATTTTCTGTTTATAGGTAAACTGTATCTAGGGCAAACTTATTTAGTGCTGAAGGCTGTAGAGTTGCTTCTGGGTCTTAGAAACACTTAGACTGTCAAGATCCTCTCGAATGTGCCTTAGGATCTTAAGCTACATTTTTTCAATTTTTGACCGACCACGGAAACGCAATAATTATTCGTGTGCTGACCGTCAAAGAGTTAATGCTCCATCCACTTTCAATAAATGTGGTCTCAAAAGATAGTCTCTTCTGTATGCTTTGCAAAGATATTTGTGGAGTGGTGTTTCAACCAACCATGGTCTAATTACTTGCAATAGCGCACTGAGGTTACTAGCAGAGTAACCGCAGATGTAGTGAATGTTTCATTTCTTCTACAGCACATTTTCAACACTAGCATGTGAGGTGAGCACACAGACTGCACTCTACCTCAGAAGGGATGAATTGAAAAACTGATCATTCATACAATAGAAAAAACAATAGAAAAAAACGCCACTTGATTTAATAAGGACATTTTTTTAGAGAAGTATTATAATAACCTTCTCAACATCATTTTGAAAGTTGATTATTGAGAAGGTTATTATAAGAAGGTTATTATAATGTTATTATGTCAACTGAGAGTTCATTGAGAGTTCAATGAGAATTTATACGTAAATCGTCAATGCACTTCTAAGGGAAGCCATGTTATTCATGCTTCTCCTCCATTTCCCAACTGGTGTATAATGAAATGGCAGCATAAAAAGTATCATAACTCAAGAATGGTTGACAATGAAATTTTAAACAATTATTAACCCCCAAAAATGGTCTGGTCCTCCTTAACTCTGCCTCTATAATTGTATATAGAAGTGCTGGCCAGAGTGGCATGTGCCTATAACTCTGCCTCTATAATTGTATATAGAAGGCTGGCCAGAGTGGCACAGTGCCTAACTCTGTCTCCGTCTCTATATTCTGTCTCTATATACTTCTATAATTGTTCGTAGAAGTGCTTGCCAGAGTGGCACGATGCCTTGTTAACCACTGCGCCAGTCAGTAAACCTTCAGGAAGCATCCACCATCATGTGCAGTCATAATGTTGGTCCTGGAGAGAGATTCCTCCGCCATCAGGTGCAGTCATAATGTTGGTCCTGGAGAGAGATTCCTCCGCCATCATGTGCAGTCATAATGTTGGTTCTGGAGAGAGATTTCTCTGCCATCATTTGCAGTCATAGTGTTGGTCCTGGAGAGAGATTCCTCCGCCATCATGTGCAGTCATAGTGTTGGTCCTGGAGAGAGATTCCTCTGCCATCATGTGCAGTCATAATGTTGGTCCTGGAGAGAGATTCCTCCACCATCATGTGCAGTCATAGTGTTGGTCCTGGAGAGAGATTCCTCCGCCATCAGGTGCAGTCATAATGTTGGTCCTGGAGAGGATTCCTCTGCCATCAGGTGCAGTCATAGTGTTAGTCCTGGAGAGAGATTCCTCTGCCATCATGTTGGTCCTGGAGAGAGATTCCTCCGCCATCATGTGCAGTCATAATGTTGGTTCTGGAGAGAGATTCCTCTGCCATCATGTGCAGTCATAGTGTTGGTCCTGGAGAGAGATTCCTCTGCCATCATGTGCAGTCATAATGTTGGTCCTGGAGAGAGATTCCTCCGCCATCAGGTGCAGTCATAGTGTTGGTCCTGGAGAGAGATCCTCCGCCATCAGGTGCAGTCATAATGTTGGTCCTGGAGAGAGATTCCTCTGCCATCATGTGCAGTCATAATGTTGGTCCTGGAGAGAGATTCCTGGGGCTCTCCCTTCAAAGGGAGTGGCCATGGACAAAGTAATGGGGTCCTCTTTATCTTCCCCTTTCCTCTTTCAAGACTGGTTCACAAGACCTTTTTTGTGCTGCGTCACATCTTCAAGTGTCCTCAAAAGTAGCGTCCTCAGAAGTAGCGTCCCACCGCGTCCTCATGGTTCACAATGTTGTTCCAAGACACGTGTGGTGAATGGAATTCCGACCTTTGACTTCTTTATTGAAGATGGCGAATACTTGGGAATCTGACTTCGACGACAGCCATTGCTTAGAAACTCCGCTTAGTGTAGCTTTCTAAATAATGCGCAGGTTGACAAAATCACATGCGATTAAGATGATGTAGTGGCCAATGTTAGCGACAGAGAAGTGGCAACATTAGACCGGAGTCTCGGAATGAGAAACCTGCAGTGCCCCGTGCAGCGAGAGGCAGGCTATGGATGAGGGTTGGTGGAAAGGTTGGGGGAGGGGTTGGGCTAGGGGGAAGAGGTGAGATGGCCTTAGGGGAGTTGTTGAGTGAGACCACAAAGAGGGAGGAGGGGATGATTTGCAACAGAGAAAGAGGAAACCAAGCAATGGGAGAGGGAAAGGAACGTCACCAGGCGAGGGAATGGAACGTCACCAGGCGAGGGAACGTGGTATCAGAGATCAGTCCAGTCTTAAAGCAGACCCACACAACCCACAGTGAGTAGCCAGTAGCCATGCTGTGATGGTTCCTAGTACTCTGGTGTGGGTAACCCTTTACCTTCCTTATCTCTAGAGCAAGGGAAGACTAGAGTCTGGTTATCTCTAGCATGCAACGTGCGTGCGTGCAACTATAGATGAGGCCAATCAGATCGCAGTATTCCTATCAGTATTCCTATATTCCAGGCACGTGGAATGGGCAAGTGTTGCCTTGAATTCTCCACGAGCACGGCAAACTTGGCCTATGCTTGAGAGGAACACTGACAAGTAACACTGCTAGTCAGTCGGAGTTAGATCATTGCATGCAAAAAGTTGTCATGACTACATGTGCAAAATGCTATATGACGGGGGTGGTTAAATTCCTGTTGTGCAAATCCTATATACGGACTCTTTTCTTCCCTCACAGCAAAGATAGGGGGACTGCTAACAAGGTAGAGCTTACTCTAGGTTTAGCTGCTTGCTTGCTTGTAATGGAGGATTGATAAACCAGGTTTCAGGCAGGGTGCACTAACCAATAACACAGGGTTCTCTACTGAGATGCCTGACATATAAACTAAGTCATGCATACCTCGCTTTGCCTTTTAGAAGCAGCTTCTGCTTGTCTCAGTCTTCTTTCCCGTCTTCTCTCCTCCTAGGTAACAGTCCAGATTCCGATTAATAATAATTTTAGTGTGTTCACATTACTTACGCTTTCGGCTGCAGTTTCTGTAGGATATTCCTCGGGCTCGATACCAAAGCAGTTCCCCATTACTCTCAGTCAGTCTGCGTGTGCTGACAGATACATCTAACCACCCCCCAAACCACGCCCACTGATGTGCTTTGCGGAAAGAAGTTCGCTACGAGGGGAAGTGATTTTTATTCTGTGTTCTGCAAATCCTCCTGCAAATCCTCCTTGATGTTGATTACAAAAGGTACCCGTAACCGAGTCCATAGATTTGTCAGCTCACCCTCCTTCAGACTTCGACCTTCACCAGGCATGCTTACTCTTTAGCAAATAACAAATTCTACCCCTAACTCTCCATGCAGACTCTCCATGCAGACTCTCCATGCAGAAGAAGCTAGACGTGAACTTGTATTCGAGCTGGTTACAGCTAGTGTCGGCATCATCAGACCCTTTACCAAATCCTATCTACACACCCAGTGTGAATTATATTATTATTAACTAAAGTTGTTGCGCATGCCCACAATACGCACTAGGCGGGACTTAATTTGCTACCTGTCTCTACTTATCGCTATCTGGGTATATCGGGTACAGAGGAATGAAGCACCCGATCTTTCATCATAAACAGCGGTGTTTTCCGAGATACACTATCCCCTTTATGATGATTATTTCTGCTAGTGTTCACCTCCATAATTTTCACCCCCATAATCAAGCTAGTGTCTGGCTATCCATGTGTGAGTTCTCCCTTCTCAAGTGTGAATTCCATAGTGGTCCAGCTGCTCCTCCTGCACTGAGTATTTCATCTATGCACTCTGGAGTGAGGGGTGTAATTGAGAAGCCTGGCTGGTACCTCGCCAAAGTGTTGTCAGTGAATGAGACTGGAGAGGCCACCCTGCAGTACCGGACAGGTGGGCATTGGGAGTGTGGTTTGATAGGAAGCTAAGGGGTAATGTTCAGTTAGAGAAGATGGCAAAGAAGGTAGAAGAGTGGGTTGGAAAGGTGACATGGATGAGTAGAGTGAATGGGCAGGTGGAAGTAGACAGAAATGGTGTGGGAGCTTCTAGTGAGACCTAGATGGGAGTATGCAGCCGAAATGTGGTGGACAGGAGGACATAATGCAAGTTGGAGTCTGCACAGATGAGAGTGGGTAGGAGATTGTTGTGGGCAAGTAATACAGTAGCAGGAATGGCAATACATGTGAAGGAAGCTGTTTGGTAAGAGATTAGAAGTGTCGGAACAGAGCAGATTGGTAAAGATAGTTGTAAATAAACTTAAGAGAGGATGGAGGAATCGGATGGTGGGAGATCACGAGGAGAAAATACGAGCTAAACAACGAGGTTGGGTCAGTATGTAAGTGAAAGAGGGAAAATGAAGGTGAGAAACGGTATGTGAGGTCCATGCATGGTCAGGAAGGTATGCACTTGCAATTTAGACTGAGGACTGCATCAGCTAGGTTGTTATATATAGGATAAGAAGAGATGTTAGGGATGAGAGGTGTATCATGTGTGATAGTGGAGCAGGGGAGGATGTGGGTCACTTCTTGGTAATGTGTGAGGAATTCAAGAGGAGTCGGCTGGTACTGGTGGATGAGGTGTGCAGAATTGTAGGTGCAGGACAGAGGCTGGATGAATATAGAAGAGTGGGTAAGGATGGCAAGGTGGCATTGCTGTTGGGGTTAGGTGTGGAGGGAGTAAGTGATGCAGCGATGGAGGAGGTGGACTGAGTGTGTTATGTATTTAGTAGGGGGAAGTTGTGGCAGAGGAGAAAGGAACTGTTGTATGGCGAGCTGATATGATCTTTGGTCTCCTCCCCTCCCCACTCCTTGAGCAGCGGGACACTCATAATTATATTATGTTCTTAGTGTTAGTTACTGTTACATAGTCTCACACTGTGCTGTAGTATATGTGGTGGCCTTAACAGACTCAGCAGTGTCAAGATTAAACCATACACCATCAATTATCCTGTCTTGAGATAGGCCATCATCAAGCACATACAAATAAATAAGTGGCTATGATAGTGAAGAAATACAAGAAAGACCGGCTTTCAATGACTAAATGAAGAGTACATACATCAAGTACAGAATAAACAATTCATCGTGGAAATGGCAAATCATTTCACTCACTGTATTATCACCTTTGGCCGTGAAAATACGGGCGCCTACTCGTGACCCTATTACCGTACCTAAATAGATTCCCATAGTAAAATGCCATACAGCCTTCCGGATATTAACATATTTCACAGTTATTAGAATGCAATTACACTTTTTCCACCGGTAGCAGCGAGGGGAAAAAAGGTGAAATTGTGCTCTAATAAGCGTGCACGAATTATGTTTATATCAATGTCCATCAATGTCGTAGTGTTTTATCATTTGGGGGGGGGGGGGGGGGGGGGGTTACAGAAACAATGGTATTAACGTGGTATAATTATGGTTTGTAGCGAAAGTTGGAAGATGGAATCATGGTATATGCTGCCACTAAAGGCATCAAGGAATGGGCACAACTTCAAGATGTGTAATTAGCACCTATACAAGCATTCCACCTACCATGTCCACAACAACGAAAGTAAAAATGAAACTCTGTTACTCTCAGTGATCGTTAAGTCAGTTGACCCTTTAATTATAGTCTCTTTCTCTTTTCTTGCAAGTGAATGGACCCAAGTTGTTTTCGACAACCCCCAATGGTGAATCCATCTAGAGGAATATCTTCTCCTTAAGAGGCTTTGCAACAGGAAAGCAGCATCTACAAGCAAGGGAAGATGGTCAGGTATATACAACAATCAAAGTTTGTTTCCTTGAAGGAAGGGAGCACATAAGCTTATTAAAAAGAGGCTCACCCTCGGTCAGCTGTCGTTCTTTCTAAGGCTGGTTAAGATGCATTACCACCACTGATAAATCTTTGTTCTACACGATTCTAAATGCTACTTCGTGGTTTTCCTGAACCTATATACCACATCTTAAATGCATATTAGGTTGCTCTATCAAGGGAGGCTCACTTAGAGACTTGACTCTATTCTCACTCGACTGGTGAGAATATCCAGCAGACTCTATCCAATAATATCAAGCTCTATGCAGATTCAGGCAGAGAGAAACCCTCCATCTACCATAATATCAACTATGCTGTGTTGTGACTAGTGGCCTGACAGTAACAAAGTGCAGATGCTCAGAGCTTGCAGTCCCAACAAACACAGAGTCAGGCCTAGTTAGTATGTGGTCAAGGAAGCAAAGCAAAGAGAAATACATCCACTCTCCTCAGATATCGAATCAAGTTACACAATGCCGTAGAAGTTTGGAGTTCTTTGCCAAATCACTGGATGCGATTCTAGACATTCCCTCTGAGACACCAAGATTGGTGGACCAATCATGGAGAAGGCATTCTTGATGGCTTTGCCAGCGTCACAAGCTTCAGGATAGGAACACCACAGTCGCCCCCAACTTGACTCTTTCCTGTCGTATCTACTGTCCAACCACATACCCCATTATGTAATATCTTCCACTCTGTGTTTGTATTTTCTCACGCCATTGACACCACGTAATTATCATGCACGCATGTGTCTGATGTCACTAAAGTTGCACTGACACTAGCTATTTCTCAAACACATCTTGAACATCAATGCCTTGTTAATTTAATAAATGTATTTATTCTTAAGGAGAAAAACCTCATTAAGTTAGTTATGTATTGTAAATTATGTTCTGTACAAATTAATCCTCTCTCTCTCTGTAATATATATATATATAGTGATACAAAATAATCTGTGGATGTCCATCAGTTATGATTTTGCTTTGGGAAAGGTTGACTTAATGTCCTCCTTCTGTGGAGTTAATGTCCTCTTCTGTGGAGTTATCTTCCTTCTGTGGAGTTAATGTCCTCTTCTGTGGAGTTAATGTCCACTTCTGTGGAGTTAATGTCCCCTTCTGTGGAGTCCTCCTTCTGTGGAGTTAATGTCCTCTCCTGTGGAGTTAATGTCCTCTTCTGTGGAGTTAATGTCCTCTTCTGTGGAGTTAATGTCCTCTGTGGAGTTAATGCCCTCCTTCTGTGGAGTTAATGTCCTCCTTCTGTGGCACAAGGAACTAGCTATTCAGCTGCCGACAAAGCCATACAAGGCCCTCCTAAAAATTATATGGCCAGCACACAACATGGCAGTGTTTACCAGTAATATGGGGGCAGTGTTTACCAGTGATATGGGGGCAGTGTTTCCCAGTGATATGGGGGCAGTGTTTCCCAGTGATATGGGGGCAGTGTTTACCAGTGATATGGGGGCAGTGTTTCCCAGTGATATGGGGGCAGTGTTTACCAGTGATATGGGGGCAGTGTTTCCCAGTGATATGGGGGCAGTGTTTACCAGTGATATGGGGGCAGTGTTTCCCAGTGATATGGGGGCAGTGTTTCCCAGTGATATGGGGGCAGTGTTTCCCAGTGATATGGGGGCAGTGTTTCCCAGTGATATGGGGGCAGTGTTTCCCAGTAATAGAAGGATTCATAGAAAACTCACCTGAGCCCTTCTTTATCAAAATGGGACCTAATCATGCCAGTAGACGAAAACTCAGCTCCTTTTTATTATTATTTTTTTAAACAACACCAAGCTCTTTCTAGGTCCTGCCTGTAGTGGACAATTCAAGATGCCGCTTTGAGTGGCTTGGGACCTGTTTACCCCTACAGACAACCAATGTTCAAGACAACTGTTTAGAGTGTCTCGTTATCCTTTGAGAAATAGGAATAATCATAAGAAGTGCCTTCTATTCAGACAGGGTTCAACCTACTGGTCAAATTTTGGACTCATCACTTTTTTTTTTATGAGAAAATAAATATTATTCAAGGCCCAATTTAAGCATGCAATGCATTTAATTAACATCAACGCCTCATTACAAAATGTAAAAGATAACATTCACAGGCTGGTTATTATATAGTCCCGCTCTGGCTGGTATTAGTCCCGAGTTTATCCTATTCCTTCACAACTTTGATCTACGACATTGCACCCTCAACCCTTATATGCCCTAGTTTGGCCGTTAATTATTTGGATGGGTTGCCATGTTCAGGGGCATAGTGTAAGGGCCCAAAAGCAGTCCAAGTGAGATGTTTCTTCTTATTATTATTATTATTATTATGAATTTTACAGTACATTTGTGAGAATATGAGTGATATATACGATGAAGATGTTGAGTCTGTTAATTGTACCGTTGGCATAACAATAAGATCTACTGAAAGCCATTATAGATTAGGAGAGTGGGGGACAAACATGCGTTTACTACATGGATTATCGGGATCAAAGGTAGAGAGAAATACAAACCATAAATGCTTATTTAGTTTCAGTTTAATAGTGGCCATAGTCTGTTGCACATCTATAGGTGGAATGATGTTCCAGAGCCTGGGTAGTCGAGTAAAATAAAAGTGCCTGGAAAGATTATTACACATCCTCGAGTGGTGAGCTTTAGTGACTGTGATGATCGAGTGTTGGTGGAGGTGAGAGTTTGTGGCTCGATACATTGAAGCTGGTAGTTGTATTTTTTATGCTCCTTATGAAAAACATAATGTCAGCAAGTTTAAAAAAATACATCAGTGGAAGAATCTTTAGTTCAACAAGTCTAGACTTATAGTCCATGGTGTAATTGTTTAGAACAAATTGTGTAGAACGTCTTTGGATTCTTTCCAATGCCACAATATATTTGATGAACTGAGGTCTCCAGAGAGGTGGACCATATACCAATTGAGATCTAACGAGAGCTAGATAAAGGGTCTTTTTGGTTTCCACAGAGTTGACATGACTGAAGGTTCTACGTATTAGCCCTAGCCCTATGCTAATATGATTGTAGTGAATATTCCAGCTCAGATCATTCGATACGTATATACCAAGGTCTTTGTAGTGGTCCACTGATGGGAGTTGATGATCATTAATGTTGTAAGGAAATGAGATTAGAGATGCTGATTTTGGTATGAATTGGAGAAGAGCATATTTACCTACATTAAAGGAGAGGTTGTTTTCAGAGCTCCAGTGGGAAAGAGAGGAAAGATCACGTTGAAGATATTGAGAACTGGCAGGACTATTAGTTTGATTTAATAATTTAGTGTCGTCTGCAAACAGGAAAACTGTTGAATGTTGCACTGAGAGAGGCATGTCATTTATATATATATATATAAAAGAAATAATAAAAGCCTAAGAATACTGCCTTGTGGCGGCACGTCAGAGGTGACTGGTAATGGACCTGAAAGTTTATTGTTTATGTAGACATGTCGAGAACGGGATGATAAGTAAGTGTTAAACCACAACAACAAATTACCAATGATACCAGCACGCTCAAGTTTGATTAGCAATTCCTGATGGGAGACAGAATCGAATGCCTTAGAAATGTCTAGGTAGATAGTGTCAACTTGTATCTTGTCTTCTAAGGAATTTCGTACCTGGTTGAGGAACATAAGTAACTGTTGAATAGTGGAGTGATGCTTACGGAGACCAAATTGCGAGTTAGTAATTGATGGGCTGATGAAATCAAATATTTTATTGAAGATAATGCATTCTAGTACCTTAGATGGAACACAACAGTGAAATAGGTCTATAGTTGGTCGTTTGTGACCTATCTCCAGACTTGAAAATTGGAATAATACGATGCATCTTCCATTCAGATGGAAGGCTATAGAACTGTAAGCACAGGGAGAAAAGGGGATGGATAGGGATCCATAGCGCTATTGCACTGTGTTTCAGTATTTGTGGTCCAATTTTATCTGGACCTGAGGCTTTCAAGACACTAGAGCATTATATACCTCTTCCTCAGAGATAAAGATATCACTGAGAGACTTTGATGTAGAAGGATTAAGTGTAGTAGTAGGGGGTGAGCTGTTGTATATATATAGAGTGAAGTAAATGTTCAACAACTCAGCTTTATCTGATGCGGCTGAGGTGGAACCAAATTGCAAGGTATTAGGAAAGGAATCTTGTTTTGTTCATATATTTGAATATCTGATTATTATTGGTGTTTGAAAAGTCATGTACCAATCTGGATTCATAGTCAGTTTTGGCAACTCACATTTTGCTTTGTAGAGTATGTTCTAATGCAGTGAATTTGGTTTGAATAATGGTAGAGGGTTGTTGTTTACTTTGATGACGTAGAGTGTGTACACAATTCAAGAGATGTCTGATTTCTGGAGTAAACCACCGTGGAGATGAGTTTGATTTTATCTTAATTTTTGGGACAAACTTGTTGATGGTTTCAGCAATGATTGATTTTAGGTGCAACCAGATAAATTTAACATCCATGGAGTTTAGACAGGTAAAGTCCACTTCAAGCAGACTGTTTGTAAGGCCAATCAAATCTGCTTTAGAGTAATCCAATATATATTTATACTTGCATTTTGTCCTTGAACTTTTATTTGGGAAAGAAGCCATTTCGAAAGAGATGAGAAAGTGGTGAGTAGGATAGACATTACTAAAGTGCACTGACAGTTTGCTGATCAATTCTGGATTGCTGGTCAACACCAAATCAAGAATATTACCTTTAGAGTGGGTTGGTTTAGAAACCAGTTGAACAAGATTGTTGTTAAAGACAAAGTCACAGAACAGGGATGAAGAAACAGACTTACTTGAGAGTGATTGCCAGTTAATATCCGGGAAGTTAAAATCTCCAATAATAATTAAATGGTCTCTTTTGATTAAACTACTTAGGAAATTAAGATCAGCACAGTAAATTTGGGAAGAATTCGGGGAGGTCTATATATATTAGTTCTAATGACACGTGAGTAGGGCGGATCTATAAAGTCGCGCCATATTACCGAAGGTGCAATAAAAAACATCAATTTGAAATTTATATCACACTGCTGAGTATAGCCGCAGACGAACAGATTGGATTGCTAAGAGGAGCACATTCATCACAGTTTCAAGGAGTTCAATATTGACCGAAACGATCATTTCCACTTTGTTCGTGACGATCATTTCCATTTTAGCAAACGTATATAGTGTGCTAATTAAGAGAGGCAAAGTATGCTTCCTCATGTCAGACAGGATGCTGGAGTTTCATTCTGACATCCATTTTTGTAATGATATTCTCAATCTTGGTAAGGTAAACACAGTATTGCTTCTATGCCATAGACAGAGAACAGGCTACATAATTAGCATAATATACATTTATCCTCTTCATATACCATTCGTGAGAATATTTGGTTCTCTCAGCGTCACCTCATCTGCAAAGTTCTAGGGGATTGTGTCTTACAAAACTGTCTTGATATTATATAGGCAGGATAACATGACAGTCAATAGAGGAGAGATATGCAAATAATACATAATACAGAGCACACTCAACCTACTAAACGGTGTCAAGAGTGCAAACTCACTTTAACAAGTTCTAGTCAACCTCTGCATTGTCTTTGTTTAGTAAAACCCTGAGAATTACTGCAGAAAGCAGTGCCAGATGACATCACTCTTGGGGCAGTCTTCTAGAGAAGCTGGTTCCAATAACAAAACTCCTCCACAGCCAGCCACCACATATTTCTGTTTCAAAACTTGCCATTCCATTATGTTGCAGGGCATCGGGCTGTAACCTTGCTCAGCTCGAGAAATGTTCAATTCCTAGCTACTTACCCATATCATAATCCAAGCATTAGAACAAGGTAGAGATCAGATCTGATTGGGCCTTCAGATATGCGACAATGGCTAGAGCAATGCAATACTAAGATAAATAAAAATCATTTGTTTTTAAATCAATGCCTTGCATCGATAGTGATTCTTCGTGTCATAATCAGTGTTACATCATCATGATATCATGATACAAGCCTAGTGTTACATCACCACTATGATATCATGATGCAAAACTGTGCTACATCATCATTATGATATCATGATGCAAGCCTGTGTTACATCATAATTATGATATCATGATGCAAGCCTGTGTTACATCATAATTATGATATCATGATGCAAGCCTGTGTTACATCATCATTATGATATCATGATGCAAGCCTAATGTTACATCATTATGAGATCATGATGATGCAAGCTTAAGTGTTACATCATTATGAGATCATGATGATGCAAGCCTAAGTGTTACATCATTATGAGATCATGATGCAAGCCTAGTGTTATCATTATGAGATCATGATGCAAGCCTGTGTTACATCATCATAATGACGCAAGCCTAGTGTTTACATCGTGATGAGAGCCAGGGCAATGGCTAGGGTTAGGGTCAGGGCAGTGGCTAGGGTTAGGGCCAGGGCAGTGGCTAGGGTTAGGGCAGTGGCTAGGGTTAGGGCCAGGGCAGTGGCTAGGGTTAGTTAGGGCCAGTGGCAGTGGCTAGGGTTAGGGCCAGGGCAGTGGCTAGAGTTAGGGCCAGGGCAGTGGCTAGGGTTAGGGGCAGGGCAGTGGCTAGGGTTAGGGCCAGGGCAATGGCTAGGGTTAGGGCAGTGGCTAGGGTTAGGGCCAGGGCAATGGCTAGAGCAATGCAAAACAATGCTGACATCATCATGATAGCATAATTATTTGATCCAGCCTTTTTTCTCCAATATTTAAACAGAATTTCAATACACTATTGTTAGATCAACAGAAAGTAAATTGGTGGACACTTCATAACGGTCGTGGACACTTATTAACGGTCGTGGACACTTATTAACGGGCGTGGACACTTCACAACGGTCGTGGATACTTCATAATTATCATATTTCTAATGCAGGAGTAAAATGTATGCATGCTCTATTGTTACCTAATTCTATATAAACAGAAAACCGGTGATCATTTGTGTTTGGGCAAGTCAAATGAGTGGCTAGGCATCACATTGTAGATACACACAGAAGATTCTCCCGTCTCTTTCCTCCCCCCCCCCCCCCAATGGCTAGCACATGTAGGTTGCCACATCCTTTTTGATGACGACAAGCTTTCTGGCATCCACAAAGTACAAGTCATTCTTACCTTTGCTTTCAGAGGGTTTTGAATGAAAATAGGTAAAGGATCACCATTTTGTGTTGGTGTAAATTTTGATTCCCCCCAATCCAAATATACATGCATACAAGATACATGCATGCAACATACATGCATACAACATACATGCATGCATACAATATACATGCATACAACATACAGGCATGCAACATGCATGCATACAATACACATGCATACAATATACATGCATATAATAAATAAAATTTTCCTTGTAATTATGTCCGAGGGTTAATCATCATGCATGAACCCAATCATGCATGAACCCATGCAACCTTCTCTCAATAACTTATCCAGCCACACTAGAATACATTCATGCATAGCACAGCCTCTGCAAAGAAATAACAATAATAATCCTTAGACCAACACATCAGATTAGTGCATGTATATATTTCATGGCATAGCAGACTCAAGAGTTGAGCATTAAATAATGAAGACATAACGTGCATAGATTCAGTAGGTTCATCAGATTAGCTACGTGTTGAAAAGTATGTCATAGTTTTGAATTATCAGCATGGTGAAGGAGTTAATTTCTCCGAGGCCAATCAGACTGGCTATCTCGTCTGTGGACCAGATGAGGTTGGGTCCAAACACAATGGCGAGGTTAAGGGCGCTCATCTTGTTGACTTCTTCAAACTTACGAACCTACACACACACACACATACACATCATTTATGAACCAATACTAAACTGCAGCTTATAGCATATGCATTTGATGATATTTGACAAGGCTACAAGTGGAGGGTCGGTGGTAGTCTCTAACAGAGTACATGCACACTATACATAATGTGTCGACACAATATACAAGAATAAAACAGACAACTATACAAAAGATAAGACTGTACTCATTAGACGCCTCTTTACCATGTCAAACGATAGCCATGGTTTAAATGGTAAAGGGTCATCATGGTTATGGTCAACATGGGTCCGTCTTGTTTCTTTTTAACGGCAATACATATTTGCTAAATAAAACTTCTTTTTTGTTGTTTCTTCTTTCAAGGTTATTTGTTTTGACTCAGTTTTATTGCAGTTGTCGGCTACACATATCAGCACGTGCCATGTCTTGTTGCTGTTGGTGACTGTACCCATCAGCTACAGCCTCCATCAAGGACTTGGTAACAGTTGCACAGGAGAGCTCCACCAACCAGACAACAGATGTTTTGGTAGTCTACAGCCTCCTTTGGACTTGGTAACAGCTGCCCAGGTGTGAGAACTTCCAAACAACAGAACGAAGTGCGGGTAAGTCCCTCGGCAGCATGTTAGACAACTTGATAACTCCATCCAAGAAACTTTCCCCTGCAAGCGAGTAGTCGTGGACGTGTGTCCATTACAACATGTGGTACCTTCAGGTCTGTTGGAAGAGAGAGACTTAAACAGATCCTTGAAGATGAGGATCAGTTTTCCCCTGTCTACCAGTTCACTACCAGTTAGTGGAGGATTCAATGAAACACATTACCTCTTACTAGATATTACACGAATGTCAGCACACACGTGCATGTCTTGTTGCTAGAGCTGACTGTAGTACCCATGCACCCCATGTGTCCACTACTGAGGACGGCTAGTTTGTCATCTGTTGAAAGTTACTTGCGAGGAGGCTTGATTTTGGTTTGTAGCTCTCTGCCATTTATAGAAAAGTGGGTTAACCTGATGTGCAGAACAGAGTACCAGCATAACCCCATACATACATATATATATATGGACATGTTTTTGCAGTGTTCTCCCCCGAGCATTTAAACGCACCGCCCAATATCCCTTCATAATTGAAGGCGTACTGTATTGCTGTACTATTACAGTTCAAAGTTAATTTTTGTCAAATTGATGATGCAATAAAATTTCATTTATACGTATACATATTGTGGGTATGGTTAAAAAAATAGCACGGTTTTAGCTCTACAGTAGCTCCCGTCTTGCGAGTGACTTGCCGAAACGTGGGAAGTCCAGACGCTTGTGTTCCTAGCAAAGCTCAAACAAGGCTACCATTCATCGAAAATGGAAGTTAAACTTTCCAAAAACATCACGGGCATAGGAAGGTCGCCATCCGCCACGTAACATGGATCGACTTACCTCGCATGACTCTAACAAGACAGAAGCATGCAAAGTGTGAGTGCCTCATCACGCAGGATGACTTGCCACATCACGCAGGATGACTTGCCACATCACGCAGGATGACTTGCCACATCACGCAGGATGACTTGCCATCACGCAAGATGACTTGCCAGGATGACTTGGGTTTAGGGGGTGGTGCAATGAACAGTGTTCTCCCCTGGCCGTTTTGTATCATCACAGTTCAAAGTTCATTTTCATTTCTAATTAAATGAAATTCTGCTATAATAATATTGAAATACAATTGTAGCTACATCTGCTACACGGAGTCATCTTCTCTTAGGCATGGCTAAGAGGATTCACTCGGTGGAATTCCTCATCTTCTAGGCTTAGGAAGACCGGAATAGACCCAAAATGGAATGCCGACTTTCTCCATGGATGCTGGCAGTAGATGATGGTGGAGGAATGATGTGTGCATTGTGCCACAAGCACAGCCGGCGTCCTAAAAAGTTGTCTTAGGAAGAGGTATTTAGTTGACTTGTCCTGCAAGACCATGAGCCAAACAAGGTCAGAGCGAGTCACACAATAGTGCAGTTAAGATGGAAGCTGATCCAAGAGAGATGGTGGGATAGCAATGGCGTTCCAGAGGGATGTGTCAGCTCAGCACAAGGCATTTCTTGATGCTCTCAAGTGCATGCACTTCCTTACTAAGAGAGAGATTGCACACACCACCAACTCTGCACTGCTTCTTGAGCTTGGCAAGTCTCTTGCAGCTTCTTCCTTGTCAGAGCTGCAACTTGGTGGCTATGCACACTACACACCAGAGCCTTGCAGGCAAGAGCTATCAGTGTCCTGGTGCTGTCTCTGGTCCTATAACCTCACACCTGCAGGAGTCTCCTTTTTTTTGCCCCATGCAGACCACTGAAGTGTCTGTTACGAAGGAGCCTATGGCCGTTATGTTGCGATATAAACTAGTTTTCTTCATATGTTCGAGTTGCATGATGGGAGGGCCATCACAATACCTGACAGCATAATGAAGCTTTGCAGTGACCTGCAGCTAGATATGTCACACTGTTTTTGTGGTCTAGGCAGTGATGGAGCATCAGTGACGTTGGGAACGAGAGGTGGAGTGTCTAGACTCCTTAAGGATAAAGTTCCTTTCCTTGTCTCCACTTACTGCACTGCTCATGGGCTTGCACTAGCTTGTGGCCGGGCAGCAGATGAAATTCCCTATTATTCTTGAACATTCTATAAGTACTCGCCAGTTCGAATTGCTGGGATTAAAGAGATTCACGATGTACTTAATGATCCTCGACTTAATCTAACTCGGGCTAAGGATGTCCATTGGCTCTCACATGATAGAGCTGTTACTCAGCTCCAGAAATGCTTTCAGTCAGTGATAGTTAGTCTGGAGAGGGAAGCTCAGGAGAGAACTAATGCTGTAGCTGCTGGGCTTGCTTCCTTTGTCAAGAAGTACAAGTCTGTAGCTGCCTTGTACATGTTTTCTGAGCATATCACTGCTAGGTTTCCTGGCCTCAGTCTTTTTGAGGGTTTTGAAATTTTCAATCCTCACAGTATTCCACAAGAGCTCCCCTTCAACCATTGCACAGAGCTGGCATGCTGGGTAAGCTTGTCACCATCTATGGTTCTCATGGCGTAGTGCATCCAGGATCAACCAGAGGTGAGCTCAAAGTCTTCAATATGTAGCTGCTGCTAATAGTAAGTTGAAGCAAATGAGAACTCACTAGCTCACGAGTATCTCATCAAAACATTGGAATTGAGTTTAATGTTTTCCAATCTGTCAGAGTTGGCAGCCATTGGCCTCCTACTACCTCCTTGTGTCTGTAGACTGTGGAAGAGGCTGCTCCACTCTATCTCGAGTCAAGGCTGACATTAGAAACCAGTTAGCCAACAGAATTATCAATCATCTCTTGATGATAGCAGTTGAAGGCCTAGTCCATCTGATTCCCCCTATGAACTCACTTGTGGTTGTTGGGCTGCCATGAGGAATAGAAGAATCATGTGGAAGCTTCTTGGATGTCTGACTTTAATTTTAGTTTCAATTTCAATAATTAACAAACCAATTAACAAACCACAGCATCTGCTCTTCTTCATTATAAATCAATGACTATCAGCCATGGTCCATCACAACACACACACACACCACACACACACACACACACATTACCTCATCATTGGCATACCATCTCATTTGTGATTCTCTCTAATAAGCAACAATTATTAAATATATATTATCCACACATGAAGAAATGAGAACAACGATATGAGAGGCTTAGTAATATTCTGGAACTAAGTCACCCAGGTATGGAGGAGGGTAATGAAGTAAGTCACCCAGGTATGGAGGAGGGTAATGAAGTAAGTCACCCAGGTATGGAGGAGGGTAATGAAGTAAGTCACCCAGGTATGGAGGAGGGTAATGAAGTAAGTCACCCAGGTATGGAGGAGGGTAATGAAGTAAGTCACCCAGGTATGGAGGAGGGTAATGAAGTAAGTCACCCAGGTATGGGGGAGGGTAATGAAGTAAGTCACCCAGGTATGGAGGAGGGTAATGAAGTAAGTCACCCAGGTATGGAGGAGGGTAATGAAGTAAGTCACCCAGGTATGGAGGAGGGTAATGAAGTAAGTCACCCAGGTATGGAGGAGGGTAATGAAGTAAGTCACCCAGGTATGGAGGAGGGTAGTGAAGTAAGTCACCCAGGTATGGAGGAGGTTAATGAAGTAAGTCACCCAGGTATGGAGGAGGGTAATGAAGTAAGTCACCCAGGTATGGAGGAGGGTAATGAAGTAAGTCACCCAGGTATGGAGGAGGGTAATGAAGCAAGTCACCCAGGTATGGAGGAGGGTAATGAAGTAAGTCACCCAGGTATGGAGGAGGGTAATGAAGTAAGTCACCCAGGTATGGAGGAGGGTAATGAAGTAAGTCACCCAGGTATGGAGGAGGGTAATGAAGTAAGTCACCCAGGTATGGAGGAGGGTAATGAAGTAAGTCACCCAGGTATGGAGGAGGGTAATGAAGTAAGTCACCCAGGTATGGAGGAGGGTAATGAAGTAAGTCACCCAGGTATGGAGGAGGGTAATGAAGTAAGTCACCCAGGTATGGAGGAGGGTAATGAAGTAAGTCACCCAGGTATGGAGGAGGGTAATGAAGTAAGTCACCCAGGTATGGAGGAGGGTAATGAAGTAAGTCACCCAGGTATGGAGGAGGGTAATGAAGTAGGTCACCCAGGTATGGAGGAGGGTAATGAAGTAAGTCACCCAGGTATGGAGGAGGGTAATGAAGTAAGTCACCCAGGTATGGAGGAGGGTAATGAAGTAAGTCACCCAGGTATGGAGGAGGGTAATGAAGTAAGTCACCCAGGTTTCATCAGGAATATTTGACTATATGCTCTAGCCTTCATCAGGAATATTCGACTAGATGCTCTAGCCTTCATCAGGAATAATGAGATGCTCTAGCCTTCATCAGGAATAATGACTAGATGCTCTAGCCTTCATCAGGAATAATGAGATGCTCTAGCCTTCATCAGGAATATTGAGATGCTCTTGCCTTCATCAGGAATATAGAGATGCTCTTGCCTTCATCAGGAATAATGAGATGCTATACTTGCAAGAGGTTGATATATATACTGGTATATTCAACCTCACTCGAGCTGATGAAAGCTAGAGCGTCTAGCCAAAAACTTGAATGAGTCGATTATAGATGGTATCTTTTAAATAAATACCCGTCTCTAACCTTGATGAATCATTTGCATTGCGTTAGTTATTATCACACTTGAAAAATAAGATGCAGAAAATTATGGGGTGAAAACCACTGGCTAATTATAGCCAATTAGAACTGCACCACGGCATATAAATGCACGTACCTTGTTGAGGAAGGTGATGAGGTATTTGAGAACGTTATAGTTGGCTGCAGGTAAGTTGCAAAGAACTTGTCTACACATCTCCATGCGCTCTGACTCCTCCTTCATGCCTAGACGACAGACAGATAATGGTTAGTACAGAGTATAAGTGAGAGAAATGCTGCACACCATCTTAGTGGCAGCCATGCAGAGTGTAAGTGGCAGAGATGCTGCACACCATTAGAGGACAACACACATGCTCCTACATATTATGGTGTCCGTTATGTTTGACCTACAGAGTCTAGACAGCGTGTTACTATGGTTACAAGTTCCTCTCAATTATTCAGAAATTGAGTAACAAATATTCCAGGAGACACCATCTTCACCACCTTCCCACAACACACAATTCCTTCCCTCACACCCCACACACTCTCCATATCTCATTAACCACTCTGTTGCTTGCAGCTTTATCCCCCCCCCCCCCCCCCCCCCACCACACACACACACATTCACCCCCATACACTCACACACAGTACTAGTACACACACACATTCACCCCCACACACTCACACACAGTACTAGTACACACACACATTCACCCCCACACACTCACACACAGTACTAGTACACACACACATTCACCCCCACACACTCACACACAGTACTAGTACACACACACATTCACCCCCACACACTCACACACAGTACTAGTACACACACACATTCCACACACACACACACACAGAGAATCTTGTTCTTGCTAGGCCACTCCCACACCCAACACCATCTGCCACTCCCCCAACAACTCGGTTCCCTCCCAGAGCAGCTCCCAACTCTGAGTTCCGAGTCATAACCGTCCAACAGCAGACAGACACCCATCCCACGTACCAACCTCCTCTGCTCACTTCCACCTCACACCTCCCTAATAACTGTTCATGTGGGTCAAGGGGGTTAATATTCGCAGGTTTCTATGGTTACACTCCAACCCCTGACAGGTAGGATAAAAGGTAGCAGAGCAAGGTGCCGGTTACACTTTAGCTGTACACAACCTGTGAATATTTCCCAAGAATTCTCTTGCTAGTCACCACCTGCGAACATTTATCCTCTTGAAACATGCAAAATATCTAGCTCCATCTCTTCCCCAGCCCATCTAACAATCTCCACCCCACTACGCCCACTCCCACTCCACACGTACCTCTCAGCTTGACCACTTTGCTATAGGCCTCGAAAGTGAGAAGAGGTTCGGGTAGCTCTCGCAGGAACATCTTGATAAGGACAGCGCACAAGTGAGGATCGGTGCAGTCGTCAAAGTCCACTCTCTCACCTACACCACAGTCACAGAATGACACCATTACATCATAGGTCATGCAAGTCCCAAGTTCCGATTAGTTCTTTTATAGTTTGTACTGCATCACTAATCATGAACAACTGCACCATCACAGGGCATTACCCAGGCCTCAACCTACTGCAACACAGGCAGGGCATTACCCAGGCCTCAACCTACTGCAACACAGGGCATTACCCAGGCCTCAATATACTGCAACACAGGGCAGGCCTCAATATACTGCAACACAGGGTTACCCAGGCCTCAACCTACTGCAACACAGGGCATTACCCAGGCCTCAACCTACTGCAACACAGGCAGGGCATTACCCAGGCCTCAACCTACTGCAACACAGGGCATTACCCAGGCCTCAATATACTGCAACACAGGGCAGGCCTCAATATACTGCAACACAGGGTTACCCAGGCCTCAACCTACTGCAACACAGGGCATTACCCAGGCCTCAACCTACTGCAACACAGGGCATTACCCAGGCCTCAACCTACTACAACACAGGGCATTACCCAGGCCTCAACCTACTGCAACACAGGGCATTACCCAGGCCTCAATCTACTGCAACACAGGGCATTACCCAGGCCTCAATCTACTGCAACACAGGGCATTACCCAGGCCTCAATCTACTGCAACACAGGGCATTACCCAGGCCTCAATCTACTGCAACACAGGGCATTACCCAGGCCTCAATCTACTGCAACACAGGGCATTACCCAGGCCTCAATCTACTGCAACACAGGGCATTACCCAGGCCTCAACCTACTGCAACACAGGGCATTACCCAGGCCTCAACCTACTGCAACACAGGGCATTACCCAGGCCTCAACCTACTACAACACAGGGCATTACCCAGGCCTCAACCTACTGTAACACAGGGCATTACCCAGGCCTCAATCTACTGCAGCACAGGGCATTACCCAGGCCTCAACCTACTACAACACAGGGCATTACCCAGGCCTCAACCTACTGCAACACAGGGCATTACCCAGGCCTCAACCTACTACAACACAGGGCATTACCCAGGCCTCAACCTACTGCAACACAGGGCATTACCCAGGACTCAACCTACTGCAACACAGGGCATTACCCAGGCCTTAACCTACTGCAACACAGGGATTACCCAGGCCTCAACCTACTGCAACACAGGGCATTACCCAGGCCTCAACCTACTGCAACACAGGGCATTACCCAGGCCTCAACCTACTGCAACACAGGGCATTACCCAGGCCTCAATCTACTGCAGCACAGGGATTCCCAGGCCTCAACCTACTACAACACAGGGCATTACCCAGGCCTCAACCTACTGCAACACAGGGCATTACCCAGGCCTCAATCTACTGCAACAGTGTGATGTTGGTCCAGTGTGTGTCCCCATAGAGCTATTGTCAACCTACTTCAACCTCCACTCACTGTGCTGCAGATGGCCACTGAGACAATACAGCACTGAGGTATGCAGAGGTATGCATGTATGTGTAGCACTATGGGATTTAACTACATTCTACATATAAGATAACGTAATTAAAAATTAAAAAAACATACTGCATAGCATAGCATTCTCAAGGAGCTGAAGTTTCGAGGTTTTCACAGACTTGATCCTAGATGCAAAAATTGCACCCAACAATATATAATAAGGTCTGGTAAGGGATTATAATAAGGTCTGGTTATAATAAAAGGTCTGGTAAGGGTTTTTAAACCTCAAATAATGTCTGGTAAGGGGTTCTAAAAATCATGCCGAAAAACAATTCGGTTACTGCAATACTCGAAAATTTAGCTCTTCGAAAAAACAAGTCCTTCCGCACCTAAATCAAACTGTCTCTTCACAGAGTGCAAGTTCACGTTATTGGGGGCACGTCTGAATATCCCCACCACGTCCAACCCCGTGTTCTCCAAGTGCTCGGTGCATTTGGTTATCACTATGGGCAGGGCCACGCCGTCCCGCTTCTCTAAGATTTTCAGAGGCACACCGAACTGGCAAGTGGCACTGGACAGAAGGTTCTTGGCGGCTTTTTGCTGTTGCGAACTGCTGGTGAGGTGGAAGGTGGAGCGAGATTCAGTATGCACCACAGAGCGGACAGACGACATCAAGCGAGCATCATAACTGTATAAGTGCAGGAGATCAAGTATGTGAAGAAAATAATAATAATAATAATAATAGTAATAGTAATAGTAATAGTAATAGTAATAGTAATAGTAATAGTAGAATAATAATAATAATAATAATAATAAATTAATAAACAAAAATGGCATGGCATAAGATCAAAGGAAAGAAGTTTCCAAAAACAACAACAAAATCCCAAACATCCAAACACGGCAGTTGTGTATTACATATGTGATGGCAGTTGTGTATTACATATGTGATGGCAGTTGTGTATTACATATGTGATGGCAGTTGTGTATTACATATGTGATGGCAGTTGTGTATTACATATGTGATGGCAGTTGTGTACTACATACAGTATGTGATGGCAGTTGTGTATTACATATGTGATGGCAGTTGTGTACTACATATGTGATGGCAGTCTCAAAACGAGACTAAATGTGCCTTGAGGGCTTCCAGGAACTAGCCACTCCCTCCATAGGCACACACATACACACAAGAATAAAGCGTAAGGAATTCATTCTGTACTCATGGACTAATGAATTCAATTATGCACGACACAATTGCTGTTTAACTAGAACACGTTCCAGTGGAAACAGTGCCAAAGAAGTGGCAGCATCAAGGTCACACCCAGACCAAGCCAGGCACTCCCCACGTCCCTGAGAAGTGGCATCAAGGTCATACCCAGACCAAGCCAGGCACACCCCACGTCCCTGAGAAGTGGCAGCAAGGTCATACCCAGACCAAGCCAGGCACATCCCACGTCCCTGAGAAGTGGCATCAAGGTCACACCCAGACCAAGCCAGGCACATCCCACGTCCCTGAGAAGTGGCAGCAAGGTCATACCCAGACCAAGCCAGGCACACCCCACGTCCCTGAGAAGTGGCTGCAAGGTCATACCCAGACCAAGCCAGGCACTCCCCACGTCCCTGAGAAGTGGCTGCAAGGTCATACCCAGACCAAGCCAGGCACTCCCCACGTCCCTGAGAGGCTAGGCAACACACACAGGAAACACCGCAGACAGCTGTTGTTATTATTGAAAGTGGCCTACAGCACAGCCACTGAATAAAGAGCACTAAGACTTTCGCACAGAAGATTTAGTTAGTCAGCGAGGAGACGCCATTCTTCCCAGTGGCCTGTACCTTAGCAGGTGAGGCAGAGACCAGCTTTGTCTGTAAGCGATTTTGGCTCCGAGAGGGTATGAACAAATTTAGAGTATCTATGAGGCATGTACAGTAGTAGAGGAAAAAAACACATGCCGGTTGCGTTTACATATAGACGCTTGCCGTTACCAACCAACGCTAACAAATTATGCAAATAAACGGTTAACGTGCGCAACTTTTGGCCGCAGCGACTAAGTTAGCGCGTCCGTTCACGCAGCCTTCCAAAGGTCACAAAATTTGTGCCACATGGCAAGGTATTTTTTAGCAGCTGGGACTCGTCTTTGCTTCGAGGGTATATTAGCATTCTCTAACTGGTATTATTGCAGTATAGAGTTTGTTATAGAAGAGGAAGTTAGTGGGAGAGGTAATGAAGATGCTCCTGCTATTTGGACATGCTGATTGGCAACAAATAATAAGTAGGTAGGATTTTGGTGATGACCCCGAGTTCCCTTAGATCTCCACAAACATGTGTCCACATTTTTCTAGCGTCTAACCCACATTCCACCAATCTGTTGACACGTTCTTATTTGGAGATTAAAAAGTGCTATGAATAATGTTATTGGACAGTGTGATTGTGTAGTTCTTTCTTCTCTTTGGCATATAAATAATAGAACGTTCTTCGTTGGAGAAGGACCAGAGGGAGCTAACCCACCGTGTGCCACTTCTGGAGAACAGGTTGGCTCCGGTAACTCCCCCAGTGCCTCAGCCTTCTCCAGTTTGTCTTCAAGGTTCAATGAAGTTGGCATCCCATTGCTCCCCCTAACTTAGTGCCAGGTCACCTCCTTTCAGACCTTCGATTTGAAGGTGGTCACTCAAAAGTGGGACTATTACCATAAAAAATTAAAAAATTCTTCTCAATTTAGAGGATTTTTTTTGTACAACAGAACACAATTGAATTGAAACAACATTTTATAATTATATAATTAAACAGTTATCAGGTAGAAGACAAAATAAAGAGAGCAGCGATTAGAAGGAAATATATGTATTTATTATAAAATAAAAAAGCTTCTGACGCTCATCTGTATTTCGGATAGGAGGGCTAGGGTTAGTTCAGAACATTCATTCTTTCAACCTGAAGTGGTGCAAGTCCCTTGTTACATATGAGTGTTGGTCGGTCTCAGCGGGAGCACAACAGGTGCAGTCTGAGCATCTGTCTTCTACCTGAAGCACTCGTTCTACTATCGAGCGTAGGTCTCGCACCTCTTGCTTGCTATTTGCATTTATAGCAAGAACGAGGTGCGGAGACCTACGCTTGACTGAGGAACAAAAGTGCTTCAGGTAGGAGACGGACTCTCGACTGCACTGATTCTTGATGGGTGAGGCTAGACTAGCTGTAATACTTGAGGTAAGGCTCTGGGAGGAAGAGAAGACGTGAAAAACACTCACTAGCAACTGAGGCTTACTAGCACACAGACACTTATTTTTTTAATTGCGAAGCACTTGCGCCTCAGGACCGCCAAGTGGACGGTTTATCAGTTTGCTACCGTTGCTTTCCGCTGAGCTGGTTAGCATTAAAGTGTGCGTTTATTTGTGCTCGCAGTATGCATTTTTTAACGTTGTACGCAACACAACCGGCATGTTTTTTGGGGCTTGTACTGTAGTCTGAGCTGTACTGTGCCATGTAGTCTGAGCTGTACTGTGTCATGTAGTCTGAGCTGTACTGTGTCATGTAGTCTGAGCTGTACTGTGTCATGTAGTCTGAGCTGTACTGTGTCATGTAGTCTGAGCTGTACCGTGTCATGTAGTCTGAGCTGTACTGTGTCATGTAGTCTGAGCTGTACTGTGCCATGTAGTCTGAGCTGTACTGTGTCATGTAGTCTGAGCTGTACTGTGTCATGTAGTCTGAGCTGTACTGTGTCATGTAGTCTGAGCTGTACTGTGCCATGTAGTGAGCTGTACTGTGTCATGTAGTCTGAGCTGTACTGTGCCATGTAGTGAGCTGTACTGTGTCATGTAGTCTGAGCTGTACTGTGTCATGTAGTCTGAGCTGTACTGTGTCATGTAGTCTGAGCTGTACTGTGTCATGTAGTCTGAGCTGTACTGTGTCATGTAGTCTGAGCTGTACTGTGTCATGTAGTCTGAGCTGTACTGTGTCACGTAGTCTGAGCTGTACTGTGTCACGTAGTCTGAGCTGTACTGTGTCATGTAGTCTGAGCTGTACTGTGTCATGTAGTCTGAGCTGTACTGTGCCATGTAGTCTGAGCTGTACTGTGTCATGTAGTCTGAGCTGTACTGTGTCATGTAGTCTGAGCTGTTCTGTGTCACGTAGTCTGAGCTGTACTGTGTCATGTAGTCTGAGCTGTACTGTGTCATGTAGTCTGAGCTGTACTGTGTTATGTAGTCTGAGCTGTACTGTGTCATGTAGTCTGAGCTGTACTGTGTCATGTAGTCTGAGCTGTACTGTGTCATGTAGTCTGAGCTGTTCTGTGTCATGTAGTCTGAGCTGTACTGTGTCATGTAGTCTGAGCTGTACTGTGTCATGTAGTCTGAGCTGTACTGTGTTATGTAGTCTGAGCTGTACTGTGTCATGTAGTCTGAGCTGTACTGTGTCATGTAGTCTGAGCTGTACTGTGTCATGTAGTCTGAGCTGTACTGTGTCATGTAGCCTGAGCTGTACTGTGTCATGTAGTCTGAGCTGTACTGTGTCATGTAGTCTGAGCTGTACTGTGTCATGTAGTCTGAGCTGTACTGTGTTATGTAGTCTGAGCTGTACTGTGTCATGTAGTCTGAGCTGTACTGTGTCATGTAGTCTGAGCTGTACACTGTCATGTACGTAGTCTGAGCTGTACTGTGTCAAGTGAAGACAAAGTACTTATATTTTCATTACACTCCATCGACATGATATTGGGTTGAAGAAGGTTGACAATAACCCACACAACATCACACTGGGTTGAGGCAGGTTGAAGTACACTGGGTTGATAATAGCTATGGGGGCACACACGGGATCAACATTACACTGGGATGAGACAGGTTGAAGTAGGTTGACAATAGTTCTATGGGTACACACACTGGACCAACATCACACTGGGCAGTTGAAGTAGGTAGACAATAGCTCACACTGGGTTGAGGCAGGTTGAAGTAGGTAGACAATAGCTCTATGGGTGGGTTGAGGCAGGAAGTAGGTAGACAATAGCTCTATGGGTACACACACTGGGTTGAGGCAGGTTGAAGTAGGTAGACAATAGCTCACACTGGGTTGAGGCAGGTTGAAGTAGGTAGACAATATCCATATGGGACATACACTGGGTTGAGGCAGGTTGAAGTAGGTAGACAATATCCATATGGGACATACACTGGGTTGAGGCAGGTTGAAGTAGGTAGACAATAGCTCTATGGTTACACACACTGGGTTGAGGCAGGTTGAAGTAGGTAGACAATAGCTCTATGGGTACGCACACTGGGTATCCATAATCATCCTATTGTGTAGCACTGATGCATTCATATGTAGGTCTGGGAATTTTGTATGCACAAGTTCAACCATTGAACCTCACGTATGTACATCTCCAGTATGCCAAACTTGTAATACAACAACTACAACAACAATTGAACAGGTCTTCACTAACAACAACAATACAAACCAAGCACTTACTCCTTGACTTCCTGGGGGACGTCGACCTGCTCCAGGAACAGAACTGGTCGGAGTTCTTCTAATCTGTTGATGTACGTGACCTTACGGCCAAATTTGTAACTGATGATTGGTTTCAATAGAATCATCATCATGCGAATGAAGTTGGTAGGATGGACAATGTAGAACTTCTTGAGATTTTTCTTGTATCTGTTCAGGAGGAGAGGAGGAGGGGAGGAGGAGGAGAGGAGGAGAGGAGGAGAGGAGGAGGGGAGGAGGAGAGGAGGAGGAGGGGAGGAGGATGGATTATGTCATACATTGTACGAGTCCTTGAGGCAATCATAAGGTAACTATCCACTTCTAGCCCAGCCAGTTAGAAAGGTGTGCACATTTGGCACACCATATGGAATGGTCTGAGCCTGACCTAGCCTTCGAGATGCACCAAAGACAGCTTCCCTCAGATATTGCTACACTCCAGAACATGCTCTATTAGCTTCACTTAGACATTGCTACACTCCAGAACATTCTCTATTAGCTTCACTTAGACATTGCTACACTCCAGTCCAGAACATGCTCTATTAGCTTCCCTCAGACATTGCTACACTCCAGTCCAGAACATGCTCTATTAGCTTCCCTCAGACATTGCTACACTCCAGTCCAGAACATGCTCTATTAGCTTCACTTAGACAAGAGCAGGAATATAGAGTGGCTCTAGAGAAAAACATGTCACCCTTTTATTCCCCTTGCCAAAACATGGATCCTGGCTGGCTTACTCCTTCAACCAAGCGTGGCCAAAGAGAGCACAGCCCTGGGCTACTGGGTACCACTTGTCATGTGACAGTCATGTGATGTGCCAGTCACCAGCATGACTCGGATTGTCATTCTTGGAAAAGGAAGGTGGACGAGAATAAACTGCAAATTGGTCTAAAATGGCTACAGACACCCAAACACAAACACATTAGTTAACCCTTTCTGCTGCTCACTTGCGGTCTAGCTCATTGTATATGCGTCTCAGCCACGTAAGGCTGGGCTTGTTAGCGCTGGAGAAGCCATAGTGGAAGTAGACGAGGGTGTAGTCTTGCTCCACATACTTATCCAACGTGTACAGCAAATACCTAGTAGGAGCAGAAGGGGAGAGGGGGAGGAGAGGGAGGAGAGGGGGAGGAGAGGGGGAGGAGAGGGGGAGGAGAGGGGGAGGAGACGGGGAGGAGAGGGGGAGGAGAGGGAGACAGAGTCAAGTAAGATGAGAAGGAAAACAAACAAGCAAGTCTAGTATGTACATACATGTAAACAAGGTCAGCGAAGCCTGCTAGATTGCCCCTGACAACCAGTACAATGACAACCAGATCTCGAGTAGAACAACAACTAGACCTCGAGTAGAACAACAACTAGACCTCGAGTAGAACAACAACTAGACCTCGAGTAGAACAACAACTAGACCTCGAGTAGAACAACAACTAGACCTCGAGTAGAACAACAACTAGACCTCGAGTAGAACAACAACTAGACCTCAAGTAGAACAACAACTAGACCTCGAGTAGAACAACAACTAGACCTCGAGTAGAACAACAACTAGACCTCGATAAGAACAACTAGACCTCGAGTAGAACAACAACTAGACCTCAAGTAGAACAACAACTAGACCTCGAGTAGAACAACAACTAGACCTCGAGTAGAACAACAACTAGACCTCGAGTAGAACAACAACCAGACCTCGAGTAGAACAACAACCAGACCTCGAGTAGAACAACAACTAGACCTCGAGTAGAACAACAACTAGACCTCAAGTAGAACAACAACTAGACCTCGAGTAGAACAGCAACTAGACCTCGAGTAGAACAACAACCAGACCTCGAGTAGAACAACAACTAGACCTCGAGTAGAACAACAACTAGACCTCGAGTAGAACAACAACTAGACCTCGAGTAGAACAACAACTAGACCTCGAGTAGAACAACAACTAGACCTCAAGTAGAACAACAACTAGACCTCGAGTAGAACAACAACTAGACCTCGAGTAGAACAACAACTAGACCTCAAGTAGAACAACAACTAGACCTCGAGTAGAACAACAACTAGACCTCGAGTAGAACAACAACTAGACCTCGAGTAGAACAACAACTAGACCTCAAGTAGAACAACAACTAGACCTCGAGTAGAACAGCAACTAGACCTCGAGTAGAACAACAACCAGACCTCGAGTAGAACAACAACTAGACCTCGAGTAGAACAACAACTAGACCTCGAGTAGAACAACAACTAGACCTCGAGTAGAACAACAACTAGACCTCGAGTAGAACAACAACTAGACCTCAAGTAGAACAACAACTAGACCTCGAGTAGAACAACAACTAGACCTCGAGTAGAACAACAACTAGACCTCAAGTAGAACAACAACTAGACCTCGAGTAGAACAACAACTAGACCTCGAGTAGAACAACAACTAGACCTCGAGTAGAACAACAACTAGACCTCGAGTATGACCCCAACCAGCAACCTAATCACTTCCCTTTAAATGTCTATCATTACTCTATATATAGCTAGAGGATAAGGAAACGCAAGGACTCTCAACTGCTTTATGTACACAGTTCCACGCTGGCTTAAAGCTAATTCCCTTAATGGAGGGTTTCTCATGGCCTAAGGGAATATGCCTCCAGGCCATGGAAGTTTGTAGAGAACCAGCCCCCCAACCCCAAAAGTATGGTCTCGAGTTACAGACTTTGAAAAGTGTACCTCTACTCAGAATATGTGGCTACATATAAGTTGCTTAGTTAAAATTTGCTTTAGATCCTTAGTCCAGGACCCTAGCACTACACCCCTACCCTAACCCTACACCCTAGTCCAGGACCCTAGCCCTACACCCTAGTCCAGGACCCTAACCCTACACCCTAGTCCAGGGAACCTAGCCCTACACCCTAGTCCAGGACCCTAGCCCTACACCCCTAGTCCAGGACCCTAGCCCTACACCCTAGTCCAGGACCCTACACCCTAGTCCAGGACCCTAGCCCTACACCTTAGTCCAGGACCCTAGCCCTACACCCTAGTCCAGGACCCTAGCTCTATATGACCCTAAACTGTTCCAAGATACCAGTCCTATACATAGCTCTAGTACTGAACCCCAGCCCTAGATGCCTTCAAAACACAGTCTGGCAGTAACTTGTAGAAAGAACAAAACTTGCTGCCATCTTTAGCCACCCCCTACACCACAGCTGTCTATAATCCGCAGCTGTTTGGGAATCATCCTCCATTCATGTGATGCATATCACTAACAAAACCAACAAGATTTCCATTTGTCCACCAACACTGCACAAACACAAGCGGAGGCAAATTAGTTAGCTCTCTCCCCCCTCCCCTCCCCTCTCCCAATACATCCCTTCTCTCTCTCACTCTCACCACTCCTCTCCCTCACTCCCTCCCCACACATCCCTTCTCTCTCTCTCCCCCTCCCCACACATCTCTTCTCTCTCTCACTCCCTCCCCACACATCCCTTCTCTCTCTCTCCCCCTCCCCACACATCCCTTCTCTCTCTCACTCCCTCCCCACACATCCCTTCTCTCTCTCACTCCCTCCCCACACATCCCTCCCCACACATCCCTTCTCCCTCTCACTCCCTCCCCACACATCCCTTCTCTCTCTCACTCCCTCCCCCCCCCACACATCCCTCCCCACACATCCCTTCTCTCTCTCACTCCCTCCCCACACACCCCTCCCCACACATCCCTTCTCTCTCTCACTCCCTCCCCACACATCCCTCCCCACACATCCCTTCTCTCTCTCACTCCCTCCACACACATCCCTTCTCTCTCTCACTCCCTCCCCACACATCCCTCCCCACACATCCCTTCTCTCTCTCACTCCCTCCACACACATCCCTTCTCTCTCTCACTCCCTCCCCACACACCCCTTCTCTCTCACACACTCCCTACCCACACATCCCTTCTCTCTCTCACTCCCTCCACACACATCCCTTCTCTCTCTCACTCCCTCCCCACACACCCCTTCTCTCTCACACACTCCCTCCCCACACACCCCTTCTCTCTCTCACTCCCTCCCCACACATCCCTTCTCTCTCTCACTCCCTCCCCACACATCCCTCCCCACACATCCCTTCTCTCTCCCCCTCCCCAACACATCCCTTCTCTCTCTCACTCACTCAAACAGTCTCTGGTGGTTGATGAGGAAAGTTGGGGGGAGGCGGCAAGCAGAGAAGACAATGACTGGCCTGCCATCACGATCAGCACCTGCATGGTGGGAGAATAAGACCTTCATATGTGCACATTACACTAGGCAGGTCAACATGATCAGGTAGAAGGCCTGGTTAGAGAAATACAAGGCCCAGTTAGAGAGATGTAAGGTCCAGACAGAGAGATGTAAGGTCCAGATAGAGAGTGAGAGATAAGGCTCAGCTAGAGATATATTAGGCCCAGCTAAAGAGATAGAGATGAGGCTCAGCTAGAGATATATTAGGCCCAGCTAAAGAGATAGAGATGAGGCTCAGCTAGAGATATATTAGGCCCAGCTAAAGAGATAGAGATGAGGCTCAGCTAGTGAGATGAGGCTCAGCTAGAGATACATTAGGCCTAGCTAAAGAGATACAAGACTCAGTTAGAGAGATAAGGCTCAGCGAGAGAGATGAGGCACAGCTAAGGAGATAAGGCTCACCTAGAGAGATGAGGCTCAGCTAGAGAGATAAGGCACAGCTAGAGAGATAAGGCACAGCTAAGAAGATAAGGCTCACCTAGAGAGATGAGGCTCAGCTAGAGAGATAAGGCTCAGCTAGAGAGATAAGGCACAGCTAAGGAGATAAGGCTCACCTAGAGAGATGAGGCTCAGCTAGAGAGATAAGGCTCAGCTAGAGAGATAAGGCACAGCTAAGGAGATAAGGCTCACCTAGAGAGATGAGGCTCAGCTAGAGAGATAAGGCTCAGCTAGAGAGATAAGGCTCAGCTAGAGAGATAAGGCACAGCTAAGGAGATAAGGCTCACCTAGAGAGATGAGGCTCAGCTAGAGAGATAAGGCTCAGCTAGAGAGATAAGGCTCACCTAGAGAGATGAGGCTCAGCTAGAGAGATAAGGCACAGCTAAGGAGATAAGGCTCAGCTAGAGAGATAAGGCTCAGCTAGAGAGATAAGGCTCAGCTAGAGAGATAAGGCTCAGCTAGAGAGATGAGGCTTAGCTGGAGAGATATAAGGCCCAGCTGGTGATATATAAGGCCCAGCTGAACAGATATAAGGCCCAGCTGCAGAGATATAAAGCACAGCTGGAGAGACTAAAGCCTCAGCTATGAAATATAAGGTATAAGGCTCAGCTAGAGAGATACATGTATAAAGCCTAGAGAGTCATAAGGCCCAGCTAGGGAGACATAAGGCTTAGCTAGAGAGATACAAGGCCCGGATGCAGAGTATAAGGCCTTAGCTGCAGAGATATAAAGCCCAGCTGCAGAGATACAGTATAAGGCCCAGCTGGAGATATATATATAAAGCCCATCTAGAGAGATATAAGGCCCAGCTGAAGAGGGCCCAGATATATAAGGCCCAGCTAGGAAGATATAAGGCTCAGATATGGAGGCATAAGGCCAAGCTAGGGAGACATAAGACTCAGCTAGGAAATATAAGGCCCAGCTAGAGAGATATAAGGCCCAGCTAGGAAATATATGGCCCAGTTAGAGAAATATAAGGCCCAGCTAGAGAGATATGCCCAGCCAGGGAGAGATCGCTCATAAATTGAGCACTGTTTAGGTGTGATGCCAGGAAGTGTAGGAAGCAGGATACAGTATGTGGGATCATCCCAAGGGTGTCTATTTAGAGAGAGCGACAGAACTTTGTCCTCATCTGGGGTTAGTGCTAGGGCTAGAGTATCTACAGCTACAAGTCTGTGCCCAGCATGCACTCCTGCAATGCAACAAGTCTGTGCATGCACTCCTGCAATGCAACCATTAGATTTAATAAAAACAATAATTATTATATAAGAAAAAACAATAATTATTATATAAGAGGATTTTTTTTTTATTATATAAGAAAAATTATTATATACAACAGCAATGATAACAACAGCTCTACTAATAACCTCCAAAAACATTCCTATTGGAACCAAACCTATAACCAAACTTATTGGAACCAAACTTATTGGCAACAACCAAAAAATTAACAGTAAAAATCCAAGCCTGGTGTACGTTAATTAGATAATTCTGAACACGCCTTCCTCATGGAGGAGGGCAACAATCGGAACCAACCTGAGACGGACACAATGTTGTACTCCTCCACCCGTTTAAACTCGGGCTTGTACTGGGGGGAGAGGGCCGATGCCTCGCTTGGTCTCCAGTCTGTATAAGAATCAGCACGGTACATAGTACGTGAGTGACGTTTGGAGAAGTCTGAGTTTTTTGTCAGGGTCGAACTTGGAATGTATGAGGCAGAGGAGGAGAGGTGAGAGGGGGCCTTGGAAGCAGCAGGACTAGAGACTTGCCGAGAGAGATCTGAGGGGGTGGGGTGGGGTGAGGGGGAAAATAAGTCTGCTGGCTAAACTATGTGTCAAGTCCCAACAAAGATAACTTTCTTTCAGTCATTCTTTCCCTATATTGTGTAACACTGACCCTCCATTTACCTTGCATCAGAGGAATTCCTGTACAGCATCAACACACACACTATACATGCTTTAACCTGCCTCAACCCAGTGTGATGTTGGTCCAGTGTGTGTCCCCATAGAGACACTGTCAACTTACGTACATGTACTTTAACCCAGAGTGGTGATTGTCCAGTGTGTGTCCTCATAGAGCTATTGTCAACCTAGTGTGATGTTGGTCCAGTGTGTGTCCTCACAGAGCTATTGTCAACCTACTTCAACCTGCCTCAACCCAGTGTGATGTTGGTCCAGTGTGTGTCCCCATAGAGCTATTGTCAACCTACTCCTACCTGCCTCAACCCAGTGTGATGTGTGATGTTGGTCCAGTGGGTGTCCCCAGAGAGCTATTGTCAACCTACTTCAACCCAGAGTGACCAGTGTGTCCCCCAATAGAACTAGTGTCAACGTACTCCAACCTGCCTCAACCAGTAGTGTAGTATTGGTCCAGTGTGTGTCGCTATAGAGGTATTGTCAACTAGTGTGGTGTTGATGCTAAGGGTGGTAACAATTGTCTATGCATGTACATGTGTACAACTCCCCAGGTATCAACCACCCCACATGAACCTATGAGTACGTGTATGTTAAGTACCTGTCCCAACCACCCCACATGAACCATGAATACGTGTATGTTAAGTACCTGTCCCAACCACCCCACATGAACCTATGAATACGTGTATGTTAAGTACCTGTCCCAACCACCCCACATGAACCTATGAATACGTGTATGTTAAGTACCTGGATGCCTTCTTCTCTCGCCGTTCCTTCGCTGCAGTCGCGTCATGCTTCCTTGTTTGTTTAAGGTCGGACTCGTGTCCTCGTCGTGACTACTACCGCTACTCAGGTATGGGGAACCTTTTTTCTTGGACACTCCTCTCCGCCTCATGATGGCTATTCCCGGCTTTTTCTCATTCTCGGACTCGACCTTGGAAAGACCGCGATCTAGATCGGATCCGCTATTGTCCTCTGTGCCATTAAGCTGCTGCTTTGAGAGATTTTTGATCAGAGGGCGTGTCTTTCCTCGTCCACAGTCCAAGTCTGACTCCTTGCCTTCGCCAGGATGGAAATTATTGCTAATGTTATTATGGCGCTGTAGATCGGAATGATGAATGTGGACGAGTTCGCCCGTGTCTTCCATGCTGACCTCCTCTGTAACTAAAAGTGGACGTGGTGAAATATTTGACAAGTATATATACTTCATCTTATAAGGCATACATAAGTGCAAAGGAGACAGGAGTGATAATTAATGTTGCTGTTTTGTTTACATGCTATGACGCAAAGTGGTAATACGACTCCAATTAAGAGCACACTCGTAGAAGATGTACATGCATGCATGCTGCCTGTTCGACTTGCAGGCCACCTTGCTGTCTGTGTTGCAGTGGTAGATGTACATGCATGCACGCTGCCTGTGCTGCAGATGGTCGACTTGCAGGCCACCTTGCCGCCTGTGTTGCAGTGGTAGATGTACAGGCATGCATGCTGCCTGTTCGACTTGCAGGCCACCTTGCTGTCTTGTGTTGCAGTGGTAGATGTACATGCATGCATGTTGCCTGTGCTGCAGATGGTCGACTTGCAGGCCACCTTGCTGCCTGTGTCGCAGTGGTATATTAGACAAAACGTCTTTACAGGATGAATGCTACTGACTGCAGCTGCTAGGTTTGAGCAGGCTTCGCATGACCACCAACTGGGTGTTCCTAAACTTGAAGCGAAACTGTTTCGTGACCAGGCATGTTGGTTGGAGACGAACTACAGACAACTTATAAACTTATACAAGTTGTTTTAGGGGGGGGGGGGGGGGGGGGGGGAATTCATTTTTTGTGTGTGCTTACCACTTTGGAGCTGCATAGATTCTGCACACTTCACCCTATGAACTTGATATATATATCTGTGTGCTCTCTTTTGATACTAAAATAGTATAACTGCAGCTAAAGTGGGGTACGCAAAGCCTGAATGCTGATTTTGCAACAGTTGTGGCTCCTGACTGCTGAAATTAGCAAGAGGAAGTTCTTAGGCACTAAAATTTGAGAAGTGGTCAAGCAACTTCAAGTGCTGATGGTCCATGGGTCACAACTGTTGACCACCTACTTCACGGTTTACATTGTATAGAGAAGGCCTCTTACCACAGATACTAATTACAGGAGCCACAACTGTTGCAAAATCAGGCACTCAGGTGAGGTACCCCTCACTTTAGCAACAGTAACTTTGGCATAAGTCATCTTTATCCAACACATTTTAATATTAAAAGAGAGCACACAGAGAGACCTATCTTTTGAACAAAGTTTCATAGAGTGAAATGTGCAGAATCTACGCAGCTCTAAAGACGCCTCAAGGTTCACAATAATTATAACGATTACTGAAGCAATCTTGAATTTCGACCTCCACTCCACTGTCAATGGATAGCAGCAACTACAGACCCAGCTGCAGCACACATTATGGTAGTTGGGGAAGAGCTATAGCGATGTTCATCACTAACACACAGCTGCACCAGCTACATAGCTAACTACAGCATTACAAGCTAGTACCACTACTAATCAACTACTAACTACCCAAGTGCTATCATCAGATCTGGTTGCCAAGTCATTAGCTGCTATATCAGCTAGAAAACTACCAACTAGATACGTCAACTTGACTTACCACCTGTTTCCAGGCATTGTCCTTTGCTTAGTACATTTAGCAGATACCTGCCATGAGCTGTAGGAGGTCTTCTCCGCTCCAGTGAGCTTGTTCTCATCCACAAATGCCCTAATGTTAATGTTGACTCATCTAAACTGCCAACTCTGCAGCTCATCCATCATGTGCTAAAATCCTGATGGGTCCAGCACTCGACGCTGGATTAGAACCAGATCCTATTCCATCGTATTGTCCCATCATAACCTACGTCATTCATTGCTGGTTCACAATACGACGCCATGATATGATGGCCGGGCGTCATTGTGAACTAGCCTTAATTAAACAATTTAACGCTGCTTTATTTGTAGTTAGTTGTAATAATTATATTTTTAGTGTTTTTTAAACAAGAATAAACTTACTATTCAACAATGGAAATATAATAAGCTGCAGTTTAGTCAAGCATCAGCTCCATTGAAGTGAGCCAACTAAAGCCATGCAGCTCAACGTCGCTATATATGTCCACAGCAAAACTTGCACAATGAAATCCATCCAGAAGCGCCTCCTTGCTCAAAAAGTGAAGGCATTCAGAGTGACTCCTGGTAATCACAGGTGCTTGTGCTGCTTGCCAGTGACTCCTGGTAAGCACAGGTGCTTGTGCTGCCTGCCAGTGACTCCTGGTAAGCACAGGTGCTTATGTTGCTTGCCAGTGACTCCTGGTAAGCACAGGTGCTTGTGCTGCTTGCCACTGGAGAACTTCCAGGAAGAGTAGAAAAAGCCAGGAGGAGACTGTTCAAGAATGCAGTTGTGATCATCAGCAATAAAAAAAAATCTTTCCAATTTTGCTCCCACGCTCGGTCTAACCACATGTTACTCTTGTAAATCAAACAAGTCATCTATTGGACATGTGCATGGAGAATGACCGCCTAATACAAATTCTTCGATTTTATGTACTTTTTCCTCCTGACAATGTCCGACTTGGCGCCATATAGCACTTATGGTGTTTAATCAGTGAAGACAAAACAGAATTATGGTTATTAAATTTCACATACAATGTACCCACGTGCACATACAGTACTCCACTCACATGCTACACCCTCATACCACACCCACACATGTATATATACCCACAGACAGAAAGTGATGAAACCTGCATCCTACATGTATGTACACCCACAGACATGCAGAAAGTGTCCACCTGCTTCCTACATGTATATACACCCACAGACATGCAGAAAGTGTCCGCCTGCTTCCTACATGTATATATACCCACAGACATGCAGAAAGTGTCCACCTGCTTCCTACATTGGATAGTGCAAATAACAATAACAACAACACAACAACCTCGCCTGACTAGCACTGGAGGCAGAGGATCTTCTAGTTCCTGGTCCGGCACACTCTTCATTCACTGTGCACTCCCATGTAGGCAGGTGGTCCACAACTAGGCCTGGCACACTCCACACTCACTATCACTATACACTCCTCCTATGTAGGCAGGTGGTCCACAACTAGGCCTGGCACACTCCACACTCACTATCACTATACACTCCTCCTATGTAGGCAACTGGTCCACAACTAGGCCTGGCACACTCCACACTCACTATCACTATACACTCCTCCTATGTAGGCAACTGGTCCACAACTAGGCCTGGCACACTCCACACTCACTATCACTCCTCCTATGTAGGCAGGTGGTCCACAACTAGGCCTGGCACACTCCACACTCACTATCACTCCTCCTATGTAGGCAGGTGGTCCACAACTAGGCCTGGCACACTCCACACTCACTATCACTATCACTCCTCCTATGTAGGCAGGTGGTCCACAACTAGGCCTGGCACACTCCACACTCACTATCACTCCTCCCATGTAGGCAGGTGGTCCACAACTAGGCCTGGCACACTCCACACTCACTATACACACCTCCTGTGTAGGCAGGTGGTCCACAACTAGGCCTGGCACACTCCACACTCACTATCACTATACACTCCTCCTATGTAGGCAGGTGGTCCACAACTAGGCCTGGCACACTCCACACTCACTATCACTCCTCCTATGTAGGCAGGTGGTCCACAACTAGGCCTGGCACACTCCACACTCACTATCACTATACACACCTCCTATGTAGGCAGGTGGTCCACAACTAGGCCTGGCACACTCCACACTCACTATCACTCCTCCTACAATGTAGGCAGGTGGTCCACAACTAGGCCTGGCACACTCCACACTCACTATCACTCCTCCCATGTAGGCAGGTGGTCCACAACTAGGCCTGGCACACTCCACACTCACTATCACTCCTCCTATGTAGGCAGGTGGTCCACAACTAGGCCTGGCACACTCCACACTCACTATCACTCCTCCTATGTAGGCAGGTGGTCCACAACTAGGCCTGGCACACTCCACACTCACTATCACTCCTCCTATGTAGACAGGTGGTCCACAACTAGGCCTGGCACACTCCACACTCACTATCACTATACACTCCTCCTATGTAGGCAGGTGGTCCACAACTAGGCCTGGCACACTCCACACTCACTATCACTCCTCCTATGTAGGCAGGTGGTCCACAACTAGGCCTGGCACACTCCACACTCACTATACACTCCTCCCTATGTAGGCAGGTGGTCCACAACTAGGCCTGGCACACTCCACACTCACTATACACTCCTCCTATGTAGGCAGGTGGTCCACAACTAGGCCTGGCACACTCCACACTCACTATCACTCCTCCCTGTGTAGGCAGGTGGTCCACAACTAGGCCTGGCACACTCCACACTCACTATCACTATACACTCCTCCTATGTAGGCAGGTAGTCCACAACTAGGCCTGGCACACTCCACACTCACTATCACTCCTCCTGTGTAGACAGGTGGTCCACAACTAGGCCTGGCACACTCCACACTCACTATCACTATACACTCCTCCTATGTAGGCAGGTGGTCCACAACTAGGCCTGGCACACTCCACACTCACAGGGAGGTGGTCCACAAGTGGCTCCACCCATCTCAATGATGACACACACTGCTAACTCCACCCATCCTGATAATGACTCCACTTTCCTGGTGATGATGCCACTTATGCTGATGACTCCACCCATCCTGATTACATTCTGCTAACTTCACCCATCCTGATGATGACTTGACCCATCCAGAAAATGAGTCAATCCATCCTGGTGATGATGCCATGGTGATGATGCCACCCATCCTGTTAATGATCCCTCCCATCCTGCTGACGACTTCACCCATCTCTTGACAACATGTCGTCCAGCCAGTGTTGCTGTTTTAGCTAGTCTTCAGCTTCAATGAATGACTCCTCATGGGCCTATCCCTTGCTTCTGTCTCACCTACTGTTATACACTAGATGCTTGCTGTGGGTACCCAGCCTAACCCTGGACAGCAGAAAATATCAGAGTGGGTCAGCATTCACTGTAGTGGGTACTTGCTGCGCGTACCCAGCCTAACCCTGCACAGCAGAAAATATCAGAGTGGGTCAGCATTCACTGTAGTGGGTGCTTGCTGTGGGTACCCAGCCTAACCTTGCACAGCAGAAACAGCAGAGTGGGTCAGCATTCACTGTAGTGGGTGCTTGCTGCGTGTACCCAGCCTAACCCTGCAGAGTGGGTCAGCATTCACTGTAGTGGGTGCCTGCTGCGTGTACCCAGCCTAACCCTGCACATCAGAAAACATCAGAGTGGGTCAGTATTCACTGTAGTGGGTGCTTGCTGTGTGTACCCAGCCTAACCCTGGACAGCAGAAAACAGCAGAGTGGGTCAGCATTCATTATAGTGAGTGCTTGCTGCACGCATCCAACCTAACCCTGGAGAGCAGAAAATGGGGGTCAACACAGTGAGTGCTTGCTAGGTGGAGGGCGCTGACTACATACTCAATATATTACCACACCTACACAAACCTTCTGCACTTAAAGCAGCTGTGGTTTCTGCCATTGCCAAGCTCCTTTGCTTGAGCTTTCATGTGATGTCCTTTGAGATCAATGGCAGCATGATTACCATATGGTTTTTGCTAGTCCTCGCATCCCACCTGGCTTCCCAGAGCAACACCATGACAACTCACATCAACGTCTCATGCAGGGAGGAGCAGGACCTCCCCCCCTCTCTCTCCCCCCCCCCCCCCCCCCAACCAAGCAAATAGTACAGATGTGTTATTATTTTGATATAGCATGTACATAAAAATTTATAATTCTGGCACACCTAACATCTCCCCCGACACTCGGATACGTTAAGCAGATGCACATTCCTTCACTGGGTGGAGATCTTCATGTTAGTGGCGCAGATCCCATACCATTTGCATGTACCCAAGAGACCGAAGAAATGTTCAAAAAGTTCATTATGCCTTTAACTGTCTCGTGGATGTTTTTCTAAATTTAGTCCTGGTGCTAAATGTGCCACAAGTATGCACTTTAACCTATGTACATAGGAGAGGTCAAAGTTCTTTCTTAGATGGCCAGCACTCATTAAGTTTTACTTCCTAATGACAGAAGAGGGTTTAAAAATCTTAGTCATTTTTGCTCTTCATAATCTCTGAGATAGCTACTTTGATCACTAAAAGGGCTCGAAAAATCGAATAGCTTGACAGTACAGGTAGGACTACACACCAACTAGCATGGCTGTACAGGTAGGACTACACACCAGCTATTATGGCAGTACAGGTAGGACTACACACCAACTAGCATGGCAGTACAGGTAGGACTACACACCAACTAGCATGACAGTACAGGTAGGACTACACACCAACTAGCATGGCAGTACAGGTAGGACTACACACCAACTAGCATGGCTGTACAGGTAGGACTACACACCAGCTATTATGGCAGTACAGGTAGGACTACACACCAACTAGCATGGCAGTACAGGTAGGACTACACACCAACTAGCATGACAGTACAGGTAGGACTACACACCAACTAGCATGGCAGTACAGGTAGGACTACACACCAACTAGCATGGTAGTATGGTAGTACAGGTAGGACTACACACCATAACAGGGCAGCACAGATAGGATTACACACCAACTAGCATGGCAGTACAGGTAGGACTACACACTAACTAGCATGGCAATACAGATAGGACTACACACCAACTAGCATGGCAGTACAGGTAGGACTACACACCAACTAGCATGTCAGTACAGGTAGGAATACACACCAACTAGCATGGCAGTACAGGTAGGAATACACACCAACTAGCATGGCAGTACAGATAGGACTACACACCAACTAGCATGACAGTGCAGGTAGGACTACACACCAACTAGCATGGCAGCACAGGTAGGACTACACACCAACTAGCATGGTAGTACAGGTAGGACTACACACCAACTAACAGGGCAGCACAGATAGGATTACACACCAACTAGCATGGTAGTACAGGTAGGACTACACACCAACTAACAGGGCAGCACAGATAGGATTACACACCAACTAGCATGGCAGTACAGGTAGGACTACACACTAACTAGCATGGCAGCACAGGTAGGACTACATACCAACTAGCATGGCAATACAGGTAGGACTACACACCAACTAGCATGGTAGTACAGGTAGGACTACACACCAACTAGCATGGCAGTACAGGTAGGACTACACACCAACTAGCATGGCAGTACAGGTAGTACTACACATCAACTAGCATGGCAGTACAGATAGGACTACACATCAACTAGCATGGCAGTACAGGTAGGACTACATACCAACTAGCATGACAGTGCAGGTAGGACTACACACCAACTAGCATGGCAGTACAGGTAGGACTACACACCAACTAGCATGGCAGTACAGGTAGTACTACACATCAACTAGCATGGCAGTACAGGTAGGACACACCAACTAATAAATGTTTTCTCATCATCACTACAGGAAATAGCTGCTAGCAGATCCAGGCCCCACCCTTCAGTACGTGCAATAAGTGTTGGTGGCCAGAGGCCCTGCTTAGGGAATTGAAGCTCCAACCTCATGGCCTCTTCTACACGGTAGGCAAGTTAGAGGAACACCTTCACATCTGTAGCGTCTATGCTGTGTGCAAATAAGGTCAAGCGCACCATTCCATATGCTCACACACTCAGGCCAAGCGTAGTACATCTTCAAGGCTATTGTTTATCTACCACCATCCCATGTTAGTGGATTGCGACAAGGAAATAAGTGCCTTGTCTAGACCTGTTGCCAGTGGTAGTACGCAGGAAGCCATGTCCAGAGAAATGTTCCGAGACCAACAATAGCTGATCACTCACAGGGAGCTGCAGGGGTGTTGGGAGTTATCTGGGAGGTGTGGGGGAGGGGGAGAAACACAGCTGCGCGAGGCTGCCCACCTAGTCCAAGTGAGTATTAGTACGGGGTGGGCGAGAACTTCGAGCTTAAGTGGACGTTAAATTCTCCTTCCCTGGAACAGAAAATTTGAAACAGAAAGAAACACTGTTCTGAAGAAAGGCGGAGTCAACCAGAACACTCATGGACGTCGCTTGCCCTCAAGGCAATGAGTAAAACTGGCTTGCCCCTGCATTAATTAAAAAGTGTAGCTAGAGTCAGGTGAACAAATGCATCTTGTTCTGTCGGTTATCGAGTGCTGCTAGGCAAGGTTTGGATAGGAGTCGTAGCTCCTCTGACTTAGCAAGTTCCTTACGTGATACCACAAACTAAAACACCTCGACACAATTAGGACCTGCATAGTTATAATTAACAGGACTGGAGTCCAAGTTGGGGGGATTTGAAATATGCAACCCCACAATCATTCACTTTGTGTGCATGTTAATAGTCAAGCTGAACCTCTATGCCACCCCAGCCAGGGTAGTGATAATTCATATCTTCTTCAGGGAGAGGTGCCACTGGGCAAGGGGTCCATGTGAGGTGGTACTTCATACTCACTTAAGGGGGTAGTTCACCCAAAACTGGAAAAAAACGTCTGTTGACTTTGAATGCCCATAACTTTTTTTAATAATTGGTTTGTGTAGATAATGTTATGCTCAAATTGTTGCTTGTTCTATGTGCTTTCCAATGATATATAAAATATCTCTAGAGGCATGTTTTGTCAGAAGATGCATGCAGAAATGCATGCATCTTCAGAAACAGGGACCCTCCTTCTCTTGGCAGACCCCCCCTACTCATTTTTAAAAATCAAAAGCTGTAAATTGGTTTGTGGCTTGTCAAAGCTAACAGCTGTGATATCAATGATTTTATATTGCAATAACTAAAGTGGTTGTTGAATGGCAACGTGCCGTATTTGATTACGCGCTAAAATTTTATTTTTAGCGCGTAATCAAATACGGCACGTTGCCATTCAACAACCACTTTAGTTATTGCAATATAAAATCATTGATATCACAGCTGTTAGCTTTGACAAGCCACAAACCAATTTACAGCTTTTGATTTTTAAAAATGAGTAGTGGGGGTCTGCCAAGAGAAGGAGGGTCCCTGTTTCTGAAGATGCATGCATTTCTGCATGCATCTTCTGACAAAACATGCCTCTAGAGATATTTTATATATCATTGGAAAGCACATAGAACAAGCAACAATTTGAGCATAACATTATCTACACAAACCAATTATTAAAAAAAGTTATGGGCATTCAAAGTCAACAGACGTTTTTTTCCAGTTTTGGGTGAACTACCCCCTTAAATATGGAAGCATACAATTGGCACCTCGAGTTTACTTCCAGTCAAATATTGTGGTCACAGATTGGGTAAACAAGTTGGTGATGTCATTTAGTGGAGCAGTGAAACCATCACCAGCATTTTCACACCTTAATAGGGCCCACCTCAGCTAATTAGAGCAATTAACGCTACTGAGGAATGCCAAGGTGTCGGGTTGGAGAGGATCCATAAGACTTTGCACTGGAGTGCACGCACAAACCGGCCAATGAGTTTGTATGTGTATAATAATGCTTGTGCCGCACCCACCAGGTCGCTCGACCATTGCGCTAGCAACCATATGCATAATCCTGTTTCAGTAATAAGTTATGCAGAATGGGACCAGTCAGACGTGTTTCACAGAATCTGACAAAAGAAAGAAAGAAAAAAAAAGGGCGTCCATTGCACAGACAACAAAATAGATTTCCAAGGGTTCTTCTTCGGTATATACTTGCCAATGCTCAGCCTCTGGCTAAGACTTTCAAAGCATGTGTTCAGAATGGGCAAGCTGATTCAAGCTCATTTCCAGGGCAACTTTGTGCTGTTCTAACTTGATAGCAATAACAACTCATTCCCAGGTAAAAGCTATTGCAACCTACCTCCCCGATCATCAGATCCTGTCATACACAGCGAGGAGCAACGTAAGAGAGGACATCTCTCCGCTAGCCATGTCACTAATTGGATCAAATGGTATAGGCACCAATACATCTCCATCGTAACGCTGACCTCCCAAGCAGCACAGAGGTGGATGTGGCAAACACTTCCCACCTTTGCTTTGATGTGGTCACAAGTGGGTAAGGTATGCTTTGATGTGCATAGGACTATTGATTGGTTTGATAGCACAACTGCCTAGACCATTTTGTGCATTGAATAATCCTAGTCGACACAGAGCTGGTTGCCATGTGTTTCAAAAGCTTCAATGAACAACAGGCTTGCTTTCAAAGAAGGACAAGTGAGTTTTCCATGCCATAGAATGCTGGGATTGCATTCCAACAAAGAGAGAGCCCATTTAATGTGAGTGCTCCTGCAATTACAAACAAAAATAATTAGAAGCACCATGTCCTGGTTGTTTTTGAACACATACCTGACTGCATGGCTTTTGATGGACATGCAGAATTACATCCATGAAGCATATTCATGCTCGCTAATGAATCAAGAAATTCAGCTCAGGTTGTTTGGAAATTTGCCTCAGAGATAGTTGCATTATAATCTGATCCTGATATGAACTCTACTTCAACCTGCCTCAACCCAGTGCGATATAGGGTGTGTGTTCCCACAGAGCTATTGTCAACCTACTTCAACATGTCTCAACCCAGTGTATGTAGTGTGTTTCCCCATAGAGCTATTGTCAACCTACTTCAACCTGCCTCAACCAGTGTATGTAGGTCCAGTGTGTGTCCCAATAGAGCTATTGCAACCTACCTCACCAGTGTGACATTGGCCATTCTGGAAGGTTAAACACACACAATTAAACACACACAATCTACTCTGATTCTGAATACCACCCCTTAAAAATAAGAACTCATCAGCCAACAACATTTCCCAATTAACATCTATGGGACGAGAAATATTTAGCTTTGCAAGAGCATCCAACAACAACTACACTGGAACAGAGTTATTCAAACACATAAGGATTCTTCAAAAACAACTATTCCTTACATGGCGTAAGTCCTTGGGTACCCTCGTGTACCAATACACAAGATGTTAAAGTAGGTGATAAACATTGGATGTTACACACACACACACACCCACCCACACACACTACAGATTCATGCACACGCAGCTTGGCTAGCAAGTTATCACTGTCTTTAACCTTCACAGTAACCCTAGAGCAGTAGCCACAGATCAGATATTGCAGATCTCCGCTCATGTATAGTACGAATAACAACTAGATTTGACTCAGTGTGACAAACTGCCAAGCATGCCAATTGGTTAGCCATTCAATGTACGGCAGTCCTTACCAACTAAACACTCACAACAAACTTTCATAATTACCTGCAGCATGTGTGCGACTTCTTTCTCTCTTTATATTACTAGTCTGTCTCCTATTCAGAAACTCTCATCAACCAACTCTGAAGCAAGTTCTCTCTCCTCTACTGACTATGCAGCCAGTTCTCTCTCTTCTACTGAGTATGCAGCCAGTTCTCTCTCCTCTACTAACTATGGAGCCAGTTCTCTCTCCTCTACTGACTATGCAGCCAGCTCTCTCTCCTCTACAGACTATGCAGCCAGTTCTCTCTCTTCTACTGAGTATGCAGCCAGTTCTCTCTCCTCTACTAACTATGGAGCCAGTTCTCTCTCCTCTACTGACTATGCAGGCAGCCAGCTCTCTCTCCTCTACAGACTATGCAGCCAGTTCTCTCTCCTCTACTGACTATGCAGCCAGTTCTCTCTCCTCTACTGACTATGCAGCCAGTTCTCTCTCCTCTACTGACTATGCAGGCAGTTCTCTCTCCTCTACTGACTATGCAGCCAGTTCTCTCTCCTTTACTGACTATGCAGCCAGTTCTCTCTCCTCTACTGACTATGAAGCCAGTTCTCTCTCCTCTACTGATTATGCAGCCAGTTCTCTCTCCTCTACTGACTATGCAGTCAGTTCTCTCTCTTCTGCTGACTTTGCAGCCAGTTCTCTCTCCTCTACTGACTATGCAGCCAGTTCTCTCTCCTCTACTGACTATGCAGTCAGTTCTCTCTCTTCTGCTGACTATGCAGCCAGTTCTCTCTCCTCTACTGATTATGAAGCCAGTTCTCTCTCCTCTACTGACTATGCAGACAGTTCTCTCTCCTCCTCTACTGACTATGCAGCCAGTTCTCTTTCCTCTACTAACTATGCAGCCAGTTCTCTCTCCCCCTCTACTGACTATTGACTATGCAGGCAGTTCTCTCTCCTCTCTGACTATGCAGACAGTTCTCTCTCCTCTCTGACTATGCAGACAGTTCTCTCTCCTCCTGTACTGACTATGCAGGCAGTTCTCTCTCCTCTACTAACTATGCAGTCAGTTCTCTCTCTTCTGCTGACTATGCAGCCAGTTCTCTCTCCTCTACTGATTATGAAGCCAGTTCTCTCTCCTCTACTGACTATGCAGACAGTTCTCTCTCCTCCTCTACTGACTATGCAGCCAGTTCTCTCTCCTCTACTGACTATGCAGCCAGTTCTCTCTCCTCTACTGACTATGCAGCCAGTTCTCTTTCCTCTACTAACTATGCAGCCAGTTGTCTCTCTTCTACTGACTATGCAGCCAGTTCTCTCTCTTCTGCTGACTATGCAGCCAGTTCTCTCTCCTCTACTGACTATGGAGCCAGTTCTCTCTCTTCTGCTGACTATGCAGCCAGTTCTATCTCTTCTGCTGACTCTCTTCTCTAGTGCCTAAGCAGCAAGTTTTCTCTCCTCTGCTAACCATGGAGACAGTTTTTTCCCCGGTTACACAGCCAGTTCTAGTTCTCTTGTATAATCTTAATGGGCCTCATAAATAAATGTGACGACCATTTCTTCCCCCTCCTCCCTTCCCCCAAGTAGACATGAAGACCCATTACATTAAGGATGGGAAACTCATCGATAAATAGTTGTAATAAACACAGAAGGCGTTGTGCAGATACAAATTCAAAAAAAAATTAACAATAAATTTCGAGCAATCTTTGACTGTTGACACTGTTGACCTCCCCGCACAGTCCCTATGCCAACACACACAATCACATGAATGTGTACAATGAAGGGCAGCACGCAGCTTCCACCATAAGTTGCATAGTCCACTACTGTTCTTTCATTAGTTACTGGCTGGGAATATTTCACCTAGGAAATATCCAGCTCTCCAGTATGTACGCATGTTCCTTCACACATATACAGAGGCTCATCAAAACACAAAATGAGCTTAAATAACAAACTGAATAGCCACATCTGTAGAAAGACAAACTCACCAACTGTAATATATCGTATAGGCACTTTTAATCTGGAGCCCGTTCTTTTGTTGATAACAAAGTAATCCTTTTGGTCCAAGGTCTGCTCCGAAATGACCAAACTATCTCCTTTAAAAAAGGGGAGAAAGGAAAAACAAGAAAGTTAAGCCTACACAAACCACACAAGCCAACAATAAGATACATAAAACTCTTGAAGCTATCTTCTTGCACTTCTCTGACAACTAGAGAAGATGTGCAACAATAGTACTCTGACCCATTCAGAGCTCTAGCTAAGGGGGCCCCAAAAAATCTTGCAAGCACTATTCAGAGCTCGTAGCTAAGGGGCCAAAAAAAATCTTGCAAGCAAACACAAATTACTAGCTACCTACACAGGTTACTGAAATTTCATCACTTGCATTACAGGATTGCTCTAAATACAAAAAAAAAACACACGAAACTTCACGAGAATATAACCTTCGAGAGCACAAGCAGGCTAGAAAAACTGGGTCATTAATGTCTTCAACGGCATTATGTTACTGCTGAACTTATAACAATGTTAACCATGATAGCTAGCGATACCTTTTCTCAACTCAATTTCATTTGTTCCCGATGGAGAATAATCCACTAAAGAAACACCTCGAAGTTCTTGGTAGCCACTATCTTCGTAGTCAGGGTCTATATGCTCGAAAGAATCTTCGCTTGAGCTGTGTATCAGCTGCACTCGGTCAACCAAAGCGTCCATTCTCTCGCTATACGTTCAGGTTAAAGGGCGACCTCTAGTCACGCCCAACGACCGCCCATAAAATAGGTCTCGTCGAGTAGTTTGGAGCGACAATTTATGCAAACTTGGGAAGTTAAGAATCCCTACGCGTATGCCAGATCACTACCTACGTAGGCTGGGGTGAGCGCAAAAATTGTGTACTTCATAGGCACCCAGTAGCAGGTCATCAATGCATTATCGTTAGGGTTACCAGACCGCACCCTAAAACGACAACAACTGGAGCACGAGTCAAACACGGGAAGGTTAGCCAGGCAGGCTAAGGTCCAGACAGTTATACTAGAAGACCTTCCTATACCATGTAAGGGAGTTATGATCACGCTGGATTGACATCATTCACAGAAAACGCTGATATCATCGCTCATTGACTCATTCGATACTTCATGAGTGCAGAGGTTAGTGAAGCTATACAGTCACAGGAAACAAATATTCTCGTCATGTCAACCATCGATCCTTTGCCAAGAGAAGTAGTGATAGCTCCCAGCTCAGCAAGAAATTTACGGACTAACTCCACCACCTACAATCCCTCCCCTTCTGAAGATCTCCACCTCACCATAAAGAAACTTCTGGATGACAATTCACATCTCCAAGAAAAGGTCCAAGAGTTGGAAGGAGACAAGATACACTTCCAGAGGAAACTTGATGAATACATTCGTTCAGATATAGAAGTGAAGGGGGCTGATGCTGGTTACGCGCACAAAAAAGGCAACGTGGCAGTATTCGAAAAGGAGTTGGAGCAATTGATAAGAGAAAATGCCAGATTGAAGAGCTTACTAATGTCGGGTGACAGGGAAGGTGGAAAGGAAGACACTGGTGGCATTAAATGTGGTAATTCTCATTTCCCTCACCAGGAATGTAGTCCCGCCATCCTCCATCAGCTCAGTGAACTACAAGCCGCTCGCTCCCTTTGTGTTGAGCAACATAAAAAAAACATGGAAATGATGAAACTGGAAAACTTCAGGCAGAAAGAGGAGATCGACAGGCTGAAAAGAACAATAGAATTCACCAAGTCTTTGGGGCTTGGCAGTCATAGGTCTTCGTGGGAGTTGAATGATAATTCCCATTGTTTTGAAGCTGGAGGAGAAGGAGGGCATTCTAGCCTGCCTGAATCTCTCCCCTCGTATCCTTCTGGGTATTCTAGAAGGACGGAAAACTCTTCCGTGTCCTTTATACCTGCTAGCTCTGCTTCTTCTAGCACTGGTGAAAGTGCAGCTGCAGTGGAACTGAAAAAGTTGAAGAAACAACTGGACAAGTACACGACGGTCAACATTGAACTGGACCAGCGGTTGAAGGACGCTAATCTAGAACTACGAAAGTACACAGAGCAACGTGGGAACTATGAAGTAGCTTACCATATGGATGTTGACAGGTTGCACAGTGAAGGGTCACGTCTCAAATCTCAGCTGGACAGTGCTCTGAGTGAGAACAGTCGGCTGAGGGGTATGATAGGGCAACAGATGTACTAAAGCATTTGATAATAAAAGTGCTGGCTTGATTGTGTACGACACCGAAATAACTTCCTCACAGAACTGACTAACCGTAATACAGCACTTCTGTCTTTGTGAGATTCGTAAATAAAATTGGCAGTGAAATATATACACTTCAAAAAGTTTATGTTATAAATATCATTACACACGATATATGAATCAAAACATATAACACATTAAAGAATCAAATCAAAGGTCATGGTTCCTCACTGGGGATCTTGAGGGTCTTCTCCTGCCTGGGGGGCCTCGAGGTCTATGAAGAACATGCTGAACATGCTGCTGCAGAGTAGCTGAGTGACTTGGCTGTAATATAGCAACGAGAAGACACCGAGAGAAGGCATGTAAAACCAGTTCATAAGAGCATTTGCTTACAGCCCGAGTTTACCAGTGTGAGCCTGCCTGCATGCATGTTTGCATGTGCTAACAAGCATTACTTATGGAACAGTTCTCTGTCTCCCTTGAGTATACTGGAGGGAATTTTCAAGGGTACAGAGTGGTCTCCATACCACTCAGCTTGGATGGTTAGCTTCTAGTTTGACTCCAATGTGAGGGTTAGTAAGGCTGTAAAATACTATCATTTATAAAACTGTCCAAGGGGGGGCAACTGGAGGTATCTGGGTGGTATTAAGGGGGGGGGTGGCATGAGGGTTAAAGATGTGACAAAGTTTCTAATAATACAATTTCCAAGGGGGGGCTGACTCCCTCGCCCCCTCCCCCCAAATGAAACCCTGCTAACTATCTTGTTCAAGCTCAGAATACTAAATTTCATGCATCAACTTAAATTCAAATATCCCACTATGATAGCCCAAAACATTTATCTCGCTCCCATATAACAATTACATGTATTTATTTCAAACACTGACCCAATACAAGCTGCAGTTTAGTGTTTCGAGTCAATTCCATTGAAGTAAGCAAACAAGCACCCTGCCTACAACAAAACTTACAGCAAGGAAATTAGTGGTTCCTAGTAATTAAGAGTGGTTCTTGGAAATTAAGAGCGGTTCCTGGCAGCTTTCCTTAGCAGAAGAGTTTTATTTCTCTTTCTTTTATCTATATATATACCTCACCCTGGCAAACTAGAAGTACGTTTTCAGGCTATTTTACGATGTTAGAACAATCTACAAAACATGTGCAGTTAATAAATAAATAAATAATAATAATATAATAATAATAAATAAATAAATTAATTTAAAAATCAATAATAATCTTTATAATAAACTAGCAGTGTTCAAACACAGGGCGTCAAGCGAAGGGTGTGTGGCAATGTATGGCAGAAACCATAATACGGAAACCATAATACAGCTAAGTTTTCTTCAGAGAGAGGCAGCTTATTGCTCCATGTAATGAACTTACGTTTGCTATGCAGCACATACGCTCGACGCAAAAAGGGTTTTCCATAGCCTAAGCTCTCCTCAGTTCCTTTGTTTCCATAGCATTTTGCTCTTCCTCGCTCATTTCTGGCTCCCCCTTTCATCATTTTTGTTCTGCTTGGTTCCGTTGTTACGCTGAACCATCCCTTAGCAGTGCAATTAAGCACATGCACAGAATCATAGCAGTTCGTACACACGTGTACAGAGGCTGTTTATGGTTCCGTGTAAAGAACACACGTACATAGGTTCGCCAGAGACAAAAATGTTTTTTCATGATCATACAGTGTCTCGCTTTGCTTGATGATAATTAAAAATTAATACATATAATTATATATAATTATATTTTTTAATTGTGACAATGTCTGAGTTTGTGGCGGTTAGCGCTTATTACAGTCAACCGGTTCATCTTACCTCCCACCTCACATCTTAGCAGCAGTTAAGATTCCTCATCTTGCCTCCATCTTATAACAGCAGTTAAGATTCCTCATCTTGTCTCCCTCCTCACATCTTATAGCAGCAGTTAAGATTCCTCATCTTGCCTCCATCTTATAGCAGCAGTTAAGATTCCTCATCTTGTCTCCCATCTCACATCTTATAGCAGCGGTTAAGATTCCTCATCTTGTCTCCCTCCTCACATCTTATAGCAATAGTTAAGATTCCTCATCTTGCCTCATCTTGCCTCCCTCCTGACATCTTATAGCAGCAGTTAAGATTCCTCATCTTGCCTCCCATCTCACATCTTATAGCAGCAGTTAGAGCGTACGAACACATCGCCACACCAGTTAATCTTGCATGATCAGTGTAGCCGTGTGGAAAATGGACCCCACAGCCAACTGGTGTGTTCGACCACCTACGTTTAAACATGGCTGAAAAATTTCACTATTGAAGCTGATATCTTATCGATAAAAAAGAAACTACCATGCCAGAGAGATAGAAACAACAGATCATGCCGACGAACGTTCCAGAACGGACCTAACCGCTTCATTAGCCTCTTTGATGATGCAGGTCACTTGAAACGAGAGTGAGCCTGTGGGGAAGGCTGTCAGCAACTGTTTTTTCCTTCTCAAAATAGTTGCATAGAGACATGATCAGTAACAGAGAACGAAAGTGTGTGACACTATTCACGCAATTTTGAGAAGGAAAGATTGTCACATGCTCTATGAGAAGAAAATTGCATGAGTATATATTTTCATGCGTATTGATCAAGCGTGAATTTTTATGCCCAGTCCCCACTATTTATGGTATGTATGTGTCCAATAATAATTCAAGCACTTGCTTGGTCCTGATGATTGAAACTTTTGAAGTACATAGTTTCACAGCCAGATATGTTTGCTAGAACAAGGCTGCTTCGATGAGCCGGTAGGCGCGCCAGCTAGGATATTTACCCTGTGGTACTACGTAGAGCAGCAGCAGTAGTAATCCTCGAGCGAAGAGAGACACTCTATGATCTAGAAATCCCCTCTTGCCTCGGGCAAACGTATGCTCATCACGGAGTAATAAATGGCCGTGCAGAACTGCAACATCGTAATTCTGCACATGCGCTTATTTGCAATGCTAAGAGATGGTTCAGTGTGTAGCGATGAAAAGATGAGAATGAGCGAGGAAGAGCAGAATGCTATAGAAACAGAGGAACTGAGGAGAGCTATGCTGTAGAAGCAGGGAGAGCTAGGCTGTAGAAACAGAGGAACTGAGGAGAGCTGGCTGTAGAAACAGAGGAACTGAGGAGAGCTGGCTGTAGAAGCAGGAACTGAGGAGAGCTAGGCTGTAGAAACAGAGGAACTGAGGAGAGCTGGCTGTAGAAACAGAGGAACTGAGGAGAGCTGGCTGTAGAAACAGAGGAACTGAGGAGAGCTGGCTATAGAAACAGAGGAACTGAGTAGAGCTATGCTGTAGAAACAGAGGAACTGAGGAGAGCTGGCTATAGAAACAGAGGAACTGAGGAGAGCTGGCTGTAGAAACAGGAACTGAGGAGAGCTGGCTGTAGAAACAGAGGAACTGAGGAGAGATGGCTGTAGAAACAGAGGAACTGAGGAGAGCTGGCTATAGAAACAGAGGAACTGAGTAGAGCTATGCTGTAGAAACAGAGGAACTGAGGAGAGCTGGCTATAGAAACAGAGGAACTGAGGAGAGCTGGCTGTAGAAACAGGAACTGAGGAGAGCTATGCTGTAGAAACAGAGGAACTGAGGAGAGCTGGCTGTAGAAACAGAGGAACTGAGGAGAGCTGGCTGTAGAAACAGAGGAACTGAGGAGAGCTGGCTGTAGAAACAGAGGAACTGAGGAGAGCTGGCTATAGAAACAGAGGAACTGAGTAGAGCTATGCTGTAGAAACAGAGGAACTGAGGAGAGCTGGCTATAGAAACAGAGGAACTGAGGAGAGCTGGCTGTAGAAACAGGAACTGAGGAGAGCTATGCTGTAGAAACAGAGGAACTGAGGAGAGCTGGCTGTAGAAACAGAGGAACTGAGGAGAGCTGGCTGTAGAAACAGAGGAACTGAGGAGAGCTGGCTGTAGAAACAGAGGAACTGAGTAGAGCTATGCTGTAGAAACAGAGGAACTGAGGAGAGCTGGCTATAGAAACAGAGGAACTGAGGAGAGCTGGCTGTAGAAACAGAGGAACTGAGGAGAGCTATGCTGTAGAAACAGAGGAACTGAGGAGAGCTAGGCTGTAGAAACAGAGGAACTGAGGAGAGCTAGGCTGTAGAAACAGAGGAACTGAGGAGAGCTGGCTGTAGAAACAGAGGAACTGAGGAGAGCTAGGCTGTAGAAACAGAGGAACTGAGCTATGCTGTAGAAACAGGCTATAGAAACAGAGGAACTGAGGAGAGCTAGGCTGTAGAAACAGAGGAACTGAGGAGAGCTATGCTGTAGAAACAGAGGAACTGAGGAGAGCTGGCTGTAGAAACAGAGGAACTGAGGAGAGCTAGGCTGTAGAAACAGAGGAACTGAGGAGAGCTAGGCTGTAGAAACAGAGGAACTGAGGAGAGCTGGCTGTAGAAACAGAGGAACTGAGGAGAGCTAGGCTATGGAAACAGAGGAACTGAGGAGAGCTGGCTATAGAAACAGAGGAACTGAGGAGAGCTGGCTGTAGAAACAGAGGAACTGAGGAGAGCTAGGCTGTAGAAACAGGAACTGAGGAGAGCTGGCTATAGAAACAGAGGAACTGAGGAGAGCTGGCTATAGAAACAGAGGAACTGAGGAGAGCTATGCTGTAGAAACAGAGGAACTGAGGAGAGCTGGCTATAGAAACAGAGGAACTGAGGAGAGCTGGCTGTAGAAACAGAGGAACTGAGGAGAGCTGGCTGTAGAAACAGAGGAACTGAGGAGAGCTGGCTGTAGAAACAGAGGAACTGAGGAGAGCTATGCTGTAGAAACAGAGGAACTGAGGATAGCTGGCTGTAGAAACAGAGGAACTGAGGAGAGCTAGGCTGTAGAAACAGAGGAACTGAGGAGAGCTGGCTGTAGAAACAGAGGAACTGAGGAGAGCTAGGCTGTAGAAACAGAGGAACTGAGGAGAGCTATGCTGTAGAAACAGAGGAACTGAGGAGAGCTAGGCTGTAGAAACAGAGGAACTGAGGAGAGCTGGCTATAGAAACAGAGGAACTGAGGAGAGCTATGCTGTAGAAACAGGAACTGAGGAGAGCTATGCTGTAGAAACAGAGGAACTGAGGATAGCTGGCTGTAGAAACAGAGGAACTGAGGAGAGCTAGGCTGTAGAAACAGAGGAACTGAGGAGAGCTGGCTGTAGAAACAGAGGAACTGAGGAGAGCTATGCTGTAGAAACAGAGGAACTGAGGAGAGCTAGGCTGTAGAAATAGAGGAACTGAGGAGAGCTGGCTATAGAAACAGAGGAACTGAGGAGAGCTATGCTGTAGAAACAGGAACTGAGGAGAGCTATGCTGTAGAAACAGAGGAACTGAGGAGAGCTGGCCGTAGAAACAGAGGAACTGAGGAGAGCTGGCTGTAGAAACAGAGGAACTGAGCTATGCTGTAGAAACAGAGGAACTGAGGAGAGCTGGCTGTAGAAACAGAGGAACTGAGGAGAGCTGGCTGTAGAAACAGAGGAACTGAGGAGAGCTATGCTGTAGAAACAGAGGAACTGAGGAGAGCTGGCTGTAGAAACAGAGGAACTGAGGAGAGCTATGCTGTAGAAACAGAGGAACTGAGTAGAGCTAGGCTGTAGAAACAGAGGAACTGAGGATAGCTGGCTGTAGAAACAGAGGAACTGAGGAGAGCTGGCTGTAGAAACAGAGGAACTGAGGAGAGCTGGCTGTAAAAACAGAGGAACTGAGCTATGCTGTAGAAACAGAGGAACTGAGGAGAGCTTGCTGTAGAAACAGAGGAACTGAGGAGAGCTGGCTGTAGAAACAGAGGAACTGAGGAGAGCTATGCTGTAGAAACAGAGGAACTGAGGAGAGCTGGCTGTAGAAACAGAGGAACTGAGGAGAGCTATGCTGTAGAAACAGAGGAACTGCTAGGCTGTAGAAACAGAGGAACTGAGGATAGCTGGCTGTAGAAACAGAGGAACTGAGGAGAGCTGGCTGTAGAAATAGAGGAACTGAGGAGAGCTGGCTGTAGAAACAGATGAACTGAGGAGAGCTGGCTGTAGAAACAGAGGAACTGAGGAGAGCTGGATGTAGAAACAGATGAACTGAGGAGAGCTAGCTAGGAACTGAGGAGAGCTGGCTGTAGAAACAGAGGAACTGAGGAGAGCTATGCTGTAGAAACAGAGGAACTGAGAGCTGGCTGTAGAAACAGAGGAACTGAGGAGAGCTGGCTGTAGAAACAGAGGAACTGAGGAGAGCTATGCTGAAGAAACAGAGGAACTGAGGAGAGCTGGCTATAGAAACAGAGGAACTGAGGAGAGCTATGCTATAGAAACAGAGGAACTGAGGATAGCTATAGAAACAGAGGAACTGAGGAGAGCTATGCTATAGAAACAGAGGAACTGAGGAGAGCTGGCTATAGAAACAGAGGAACTGAGGAGAGCTATGCTATAGAAACAGAGGAACTGAGGAGAGCTATGCTATAGAAACAGAGGAACTGAGGAGAGCTATGCTATAGAAACAGAGGAACTGAGGAGAGCTGGCTATAGAAACAGAGGAACTGAGGAGAGCTACACTATGCTATAGAAACAGAGGAACTGAGGAGAGCTACACTATGCTATAGAAACAGAGGAACTGAGGAGAGCTATGCTGTAGAAACAGAGGAACTGAGGAGAGCTGGCTATAGAAACAGAGGAACTGAGGAGAGCTATGCTATAGAAACAGAGGAACTGAGGAGAGCTATGCTATAGAAACAGAGGAACTGAGGAGAGCTATGCTATAGAAACAGAGGAACTGAGGAGAGCTGGCTATAGAAACAGAGGAACTGAGGAGAGCTACACTATGCTATAGAAACAGAGGAACTGAGGAGAGCTACACTATGCTATAGAAACAGAGGAACTGAGGAGAGCTATGCTATAGAAACAGAGGAACTGAGGAGAGCTATGCTATAGAAACAGAGGAACTGAGGAGAGCTGGCTATAGAAACAGAGGAACTGAGGAGAGCTACACTATGCTATAGAAACAGAGGAACTGAGGAGAGCTATGCTATAGAAACAGAGGAACTGAGGAGAGCTATGCTGTAGAAACAGAGGAACTGAGGCTGTAGAAACCTTTTTTTGCCTCAGGCGTGTGTGTGTCTATAAATGTTGGCTTCCTACCATATATACAGCCACTCAACTTCATGACACCCACTGTTGAACATTGCATAGTAGTAGTAGTAATAATAGTAGTAGTAGTAGTAATGGTAGTAGTAGTAATAGTAGTAGTAGTAGTAGAAATAGTAATAGTAGAAATAATGGTAGCAGAAGTACTAGTAGTGAAATAGTCCCGTGTGTACCAAGACCCTTTACCAAGGCAAGGATTTCGCTCTCTACTGCATGAGTTCCGTTCATGTGCGTGACACTGCAATCCTATAGTAGCATGTGCGTGACACTACAACCCCATAGTAGCACGTGCATGACTTACAATCCTGTACTAGCACGTGCATGACCGAAATCCTATAGTAGCACGTGTGTGACACTGCAATCCTATAGTAGCACGTGCGTGACACCGCAATCCTATAGTAGCACGTGTGTAACACTGCAATCATATAGTAGCACGTGCGTGACACTCCAACCACATAGTAGCATGTGCATGACACTTACAATCCTGTACTAGCACGTGCATGACCAAAATCCTATAGTAGCACGTGCATAACACAGCAATCCTATAGTAGCACGTGCGTGACACTGCAATCCTATAGTAGCACGTGTGTGACACTGCAATCCTATAGTAGCACGTGCAATCCCATAGTAGCACGTGCAATCCTATAGTAGCACGCTAAACACTCTAAAGAAAATGAAACTTGCAATATTTATTTAGGAAGACACGGAAGGCCTAAACAAACTGCACGCCTTGCTCTCCATTTTGGGGTACGATAGAGACCAAATCATCGTTACTCAGATATTCAGAGCCTCTCCTACATTTGGTGAAGGGTCTTACTTCGTAGTAATCATAAATAACATAATGATATTAACAATACTGAAAACCTCATAACAAGTTGCAATTGGATCTTGTTTAGTTTCAATACTAACCGCACCCGACTTCATCCAAACAAGACCTTACACATACTTTTTCAAACGACGATGAAGGCTCCACCGTGCAGTGAATATCTCCGGAGCTGGTTACAGTTCTGAACAACGTCGGCTTGGGGGCCACAGTGGGCTTCGAGTGATAGGTAGCCGGGACGCTGCATGGGTGTGAGATCAACAAAACAGACAAGTCATATACTGGAATGGCTTCACATTGGTATGGAGTTCTGTGACACAAGGCCTAGTTGAGCGACCATCACCGGAGTGAGTGATGCAGTGCATGTGTGTAGCTACAAGCTTGACTAAGTGCATGTTTTAAAAGTATACAAGAAAAACAACATCGCACACACGTTTAGTCCATTAGACAGTGCTGGGGCATCACAAGATATTTGCATGCATATCTGCATGTAATCCACCAGCAAAATATACAGCATCTAGCCACACGGACCTCTCAGAGGATATATGCAGACAGACTTGTTCAATTATGCCACACACGATCCCAGCACCAGAGGTGGGGATGTCTAGGCTTCAAAGCTCTTAGTCACCTAATCTTGGCCCTAGCCAGTGCAAGATGGACATCAATTTTGGTCTCCCACGGATGGTCCTCAGGGTTGAACACAGCACCACCCGATATACCAGATGTGCAAAACACAAAACTAGTGGCCAAAATATTGGTGCATGATTTTAAGTGGTAAAGGGTGTTCTATGTGTTCTGATTGACTTTTATTTTGGTTCTATTCTCAGTTGACATAGTCCACCTATTCCTGGCAAAGGCTAGAGCATCCAAAATCGAAAGCCATTGCATTTCTTATCTTGTTTAACATGTACGAAAGCCTCAGCTAGTTATTCCACCATTATTTCATGGTAAAGCATCAGCTAGTAACTGCAACCATTATTTGATGGTAAAGCCTCAGCTAGTAACTGCAACCATTATTTGATGGTAAAGCCTCAGCTAGTAATTGCAACCATTATTTGATGGTAAAGCCTCAGCTAGTAACTGCAACCATTATTTGATGGTAAAGCCTCAGCTAGTAACTGCAACCATTATTTGATGGTAAAGCCTCAGCTAGTAACTGCAACCATTATTTGATGGTAAAGCCTCAGCTAGTAACTGCAACCATTATTTGATGGTAAAGCCTCAGCTAGTAACTGCAACCATTATTTGATGGTAAAGCCTCAGCTAGTAACTGCAACCATTATTTGATGATAAAGCCTCAGCTAGTAATTGCAACCATTATTTGATGGTAAAGCCTCAGCTAGTAACTGCAACCATTATTTTAGTGACCGCTGGTTACAACATACTAGGACCAGCCCAAAGGCAATTAATAAGTGAGGGAGTCTGAGAAATAGGTGCAATTAAGTTTGAGTTATTGGTACAGAATCTGGACAAAGAAGACAGAATTATCAACAGGATGGAACTTGAATAAGTCATAACCGAGATAAATATATGAATGCTTGAAGGCAGGGAGGTACTAAGCAATTGTGGATGCTAAATGATTAGCATATGATTTTAACATGATTTTAACGATGAGTTTTTAGTACAGTTCCTCTGATTTGGGTTGTTGGAGTCAAACAGCATGTCTTCGCTAACCAATAGATGCTAAATGATATGACAATTTCTCTGATTGAGATTGTTGGAGTCAAACAGCGTGTCTTCACACGAACCCTAGACACACTGTTATGTCCTGTGCTGGGTGTCTCCACAGACTATGAATTCTGTTATCATATCCGCTATGAGGGGCAGATGTTCTTCGAGCCAACTAAAAATAAGAATAACGGGTCAGGGACGGTTGGGATGTTTCCTAGGGTGTGTGAGGGTTATCAGGGACTAGGGCTAGGCTTAGGCCCAGGGCTAGGTTAGGGCCAGGGCCAGGGTAGGGCCAGGGCTAGGTTAGGGCCAGTGCTAGGTTAGGCCCAGGGCTAGGTTAGGGCTAGGGCCAGGGCTAGGCTTAGGCCCAGGGCTAGGTTAGGGCCAGGTCTAAGCTTAGGCCAGGGCCAGGGCTAGGTTAGGGCCAGGGTTAGGTTAGGGCCAGGGCTAGGTTAGGGCCAGGGCTAGGTTAGGGCCAGGGCTAGGTTAGGGCCAGGGCTAGGTTAGGGCCAGGGCGACAGGTAGGGCAGGGCTCGGTTAGGACTAGGGCTAGGCTTAGGCCCAGGGCTAGGTTAGGGCCAGGTTAGGGCCAGGGCTAGGTTAGGGCGAGGGCTAGGTTAGGGCCAGGGCCAGGGCTAGGTTAGGGCCAGGGCTAGGTTAGGACTAGGGCTAGGCTTAGGCCCAGGGCTAAGTTAGGGCCAGGGCTAGGTTAAGGCCAAGGCCAGGGCTAGGTTAGGGCCAGGGCTAGGTTAAGGCCAAGGCCAGGGCTACAGGTTAGGGCCAGGGCTAGGTTAGGGCCAGGGCTAGGTTAGGGCCAGGGCCAGGGCTAGGTTAGGGCCAGGGCTAGGTTAGGACTAGGGCTAGGCTTAGGCCCAGGGCTAAGTTAGGGCCAGGGCTAGGTTAGGGCCAGGGCTAGGTTAGGGCCAGGGCTAGGTTAGGGCCAGGGCTAAGTTAGGGCCAGGGCTAGGTTAAGGCCAAGGCCAGGGCTAGGTTAGGGCCAGGGCTAGGTTAGGGCCAGGGCTAGGTTAGGGCCAGGGCTAAGTTAGGCCCAGGGCTAGGTTAGGGCCAGGGCTAAGTTAGGCCCAGGGCTAGGTTAAGGCCAGGGCTACAGGTTAGGGCCAGGGCTAGGTTAGGGCCAGGGCTAGGTTAGGGCCAGGGCCAGGGCTAGGTTAGGGCCAGGGCTAGGTTAGGGCCAGGGCTAAGTTAGGGCCAGGGCTAGGTTAAGGCCAAGGCCAGGGCTAGGTTAGGGCCAGGGCTAGGTTAGGGCCAGGGCTAGGTTAGGGCCAGGGCTAAGTTAGGCCCAGGGCTAGGTTAGGGCCAGGGCTAGGTTAGGGCCAGGGCTAGGTTAGGGCCAGGGCTAGGTTAGGGCCAGGGCTAGGTTAGGGCCAGGGCTAAGTTAGGGCCAGGGCTAGGTTAGGGCAAAGTTGAGTTTTCTAGTTGGGACACTCCACGATAGTCTCCATGGCAATCCTGGACTACACTCTATGCCTAAGCCCTCCTTATATAGAAGCTCCTGCACCCCAAGTGGGGGTGTCAGAACTCCCCCAGTGGGGGTTAACTTTCATGTCTCTCGCACTCCACTGCATACCTATGGATACGAGCAGCACTGGTGTCCCGGCTGTCTTTGTTCATAGCTCGCCACTCCCACTCCGCGATAAGTTTGTTGTGTGAGCTCGGCTTCATCTCAACTGCAATATCGGCTCCTTCATCGTCATCTTCACTAGACGACCACACACTCGAGTCAGAATCACCATGGCTACCGTTGTCATGGCTACTACTGGTATAGGATGAACGAGGAAGAGGGATGCAGCTGTCCAGTTTTATTTCTGAAGTGCCAACAAGGGGAAGCTGAGAGAAATCGCACTGGACCCCTTTTTTAATGTCGGGTGATGCCGGTAACTTTTCTGTATAATCATGTGATTTCAGCCCCTTGTCATGTGATGGAGGGGTGGTGCCAGTGAAGGTGTAAAAGGAGGGGGCTGAGGAGGAGGAGAGGGTGCTGGTGGTGTGGGCTGGGAGGCTCTGGAGGTTATACTGCTCCTCTAGAGAGGGGGAAATCTGCTGGGGGTAAGAATACATGAAGACAAAGATAATGGCCATCACATTATTTATGCAGTTAGTGAGCTAAGTATTCATAGTGACAACTGCAACTAATCAATGCCAATAGTCACATTATAGAGAGAACTTGCTTTGCTATATAGGCACAGTTGAATATTCACAGTAGCAATTAATCAATGCCAATAGTCACATTATAGAGAGAACTTGCTTTGTTGGTCGCAGTTGAATAAGGGGAGGAGCCAAAGTCTAGTGCCCCCAGGCCACCTGCCAAACCAGTATATCGAGAACTCAACCCAGTCAGTCCACTACCCAGTCCAGAGCTTATTCCAGTCAGTCCAAATCCCATACCGGTCCTCCCCAAACCCATGTCAAACAATCCAACCCCCATTCTATTCGGCTCTAGCACACTACCATATAGACTAGAGCTGTAATTTGTGAGTCCGGAACTGGTTAGACCAGTTAGACCAGTCTGAGGCACATTGATTCCATCTCGTGACTCCCAGGTGGCAAGTCTGTGACGTAAGTCGATGATCTACGGATAGTGGCAAGGGAGGAGAGGGAGAGAGAGAGTCGGAGGACAGATACACATGAGGTGCTGTGTAGATTAGAGGATAGTAACTCCAATTAGGGTACACGGTGGCAGAAAAGATTAATTAGATACATTATTACTCATGTGATGATCACATGATTACAAGATCATGCTTGTAATCGTTACTTGCTTACGCTATCTATCATGTGATAGTCACATGATGAACACCACAAATCAAATTACGCATGATCAAAAGTCATGTGACACACAATGACATAATTAATTGGAAATGGCATGGAAATTAATACGACACTAGATATATCACATGATCAAGTGATGGGTCATGGATGACACACGCTAGGATCACGTGACTTATACGACCAATACTACACAGGCTGGAGAAACAGGGAGCCATGCATCTCCAGAAGTGCCTGGATACCATGCAGGGACACATGGTCCATGCATCTCCAGAAGTGTCCGGATACCATGCAGGGAGACATGGTCCATGCATCTCCAGAAGTGCCTGGATACCATGCAGGGAGACATGGTCCATGCATCTCCAGCAGTTGCCTGGATACCATGCAGGGAGACATGGTCCATGCATCTCCAGCAGTTGCCTGGATACCATGCAGGGAGACATGGTCCATGCATCTCCAGCAGTTGCCTGGATACTATGCAGGGAGACATGGTCCATGCATCTCCAGCGGTACCTGGTGTACCACGCAGGGACACATGGTCCATGCATCTCCAGCCAGCAGTACCCTGGTGTATGGTCCATGCATCTCCAGCGGTACCTGGTGTCTGGTGTATGGTCCATGCATCTCCAGCGGTACCTGGTGTACCACGCAGGGACACATGGTCCATGCATCTCCAGCCAGCAGTACCCTGGTGTATGGTCCATGCATCTCCAGCGGTACCTGGTGTCTGGTGTATGGTCCATGCATCTCCAGCGGTACCTGGTGTACCACGCAGGGACACATGGTCCATGCATCTCCAGCCAGCAGTACCCTGGTGTATGGTCCATGCATCTCCAGCGGTACCTGGTGTCTGGTGTATGGTCCATGCATCTCCAGCGGTACCTGGTGTACCACGCAGGGACACGTGGTCCATGCATCTCCAGAAGTGCCCTGGTTAATCCACGGCATCCAAAGGCCAAGGCTAGGGTTAGGCTAGGTCTAAGCTAGGGCTAGGAAATCTAGGGCTAAATCTACGACCAAGGTCACTTCTAAGGCAAGGCCATGGCTAGAGCTAAGTCTAGGGGTAAGGCCAAGTCTAGAGCTAAGTTACTAAGCTAAGGCCAAGTTTAGGGGTAAGGCCAAGTCGAAGGCTAGGGCTAAGACCAAATCTAGGGCTAAGGCTAAGGCTAAGACCAAGTCTAAGGCTAAGGCTAGGGCTAAGGCTAGGGCTAAGGCTAGGGCTAGGGATAAGATCAAGTCTAGGGCCAAGTCTAGGGCTAAGGCTAGGGGTAAGACCAAGTCTAGGGCCAAGTCTAGGGCTAAGGCTAGGGCTAAGGCTAGGGCTAAGGCTAGGGGTAAGACCAAGTCTAGGGCTAAGGCTAGGGGTAAGACCAAGTCTAGCTAAGTCTAGGGCTAAGTCTAGGGCTAAGGCTAGGGCTAAGGCTAGGGCTAAGGCTAGGGGTAAGACCAAGTCTAGCTAAGTCTAGGGGGCTAAGGCTAGGCTAGGGCTAAGGCTAGGGCTAAGGCCAAGTCTAGGGCTAAGGCTGGGGCTAGGGCTCTAAGACCAAGTCTAGAGCTAAAACCAAGTCTAGGGCTAAGTCTAGGGCTAAGGCTAGTGCTAAGGCTAGGGCTAAGGCTAGGGCTAAGGCTAGGGCTAAGGCCACATCTAGGGCTAAGGCTAGCCTAGCCTAAAGCTGGGTGATGCCGGGATGACCTGGAATTGTGTGAGGCATTACTGGACATGGCAGAACATCTCATCACCACCAAGTCAAGACAAAACCACACCCACCTCCCGCTCCATTATCTGTGCTCTTCTTTCGCCGGCCAATACTTTCTCATCAACTATATTCATGAGCTGGTTGTGCACTTTGCTGGACACCATCTCTGCTCTGTTGCGAGATAGCTCGTTCACCTGGTCCAACATCATACGCACCTCAGACTGCGACTGCAGCAGCTCCGCCTGCAATACTGTGGGTGTGGCAGAGTGGGTGTGGTCAAAAGATCAGGTTAATTCCAGAACTGTTATACAACTCTGCAAGACATACACTACTATGGATAATATCTTGATACATGTACTTGTAAATTGGCCCTGCTGGCCAGCTGCTTGGAGTACACACAAGACAACCTTTACTACTTAATGCCAATTAGTCTCAATTAGACAAACTACTCTAGCACAAAGCAGGATAAAATAATTAATTAAGCCAATCGTCCACTTAAAAACAAACATCTTTATTGCAGCGATTAAAAGGGGAACAAAGGGCGGGAGGAACTGCATTGTAACGAGTCAACAACCAGTCACAGGCCCTCTACCATTTAAAAACATGTCCACTAAACATGTTTTAAAAAACCAGGAAAATGATCGTCCAACTGGTTGTGGTCAGCACGGGCGTAAGTCGTGGTCAGCACGGGCGTAAGTGGTGCTCCCTTTCTCGGCAAATCCAGGCAAATCCATCCAATATACGTTATTTCCTCTAGAAGGAACCGCCCCTCCAGTTGTAACCACCCTCCAATTGTCAGGTAACAGTAACCGACCACTCCAATAGTAACCACGGAGGCAAATAGCAGTAAGACACACCCAATTAATTGCTCATTAGACTTAGAAGCTGAGAACTGAAGACAGGGGGGGGGGGGGGGGAGGATCTGAGAGGGAAAATAGCAAGGGGGAAATGTTCTGGGCGTAACCGGGGATTGAACTCTTGAATTGTACCTTTCTAGCTCGGTACGTACACACAGAGGCAACCTGTTTTAAATAATAGTGCATCATCTCACTTTCTGTAATGTGTGCTGTCGACCCTCCCTCTCCCCCACAGCTGTTAGCAAGCCGACGAACGAACCATGGGATTAAATGGATGCACCATGACCATGTATCTTCCCCACTTTAATTCATTTATAAGGAAGAATGTACGAATTTGGGTGGTGATGGGAGGCAACTTCAAGCATGTTGTCATGAATCACACAGAGCCAGCAGAGGCTCCCACAATTCGTTGAGAGAGTTATTGATCGAAATATCAAAAAGTGCATATAATTTGTGAGTTGCCGACCACGAGAAGGATGCACATGCAGGCATATCCTTAAATAAAATGGCCGACCACCCGTGCCATTTCTGGAGATGGCGGCTTCTAGCGACATTTAAACCTCAGACCACCAACATTTAATGCATTGGTCCTCCCCAGTCCTAGCGCATCCATAAAATTCCGTGGAAATCTATCTGTAAGTTTTCTTGTGATCCTGTAACAGGGAAGGGAAAGAGCCAAGCAGGAGTGGAGGCATACCCTCCACCTTGCAGGGGAGGCATAGAGACAAGCAGGAGTGGAGGCATACCCTCCACCTTGCAGGGAGACAAGCAGGAGTGGAGGCATACCCTCCACCTTGCAGGGAGACAAGCAGGAGTGGAGGCATACCCTCCACCTTGCAGGGAGACAAGCAGGAGTGGAGGCATACCCTCCACCTTGCAGGGAGACAAGCAGGAGAGTGGAGGCATACCCTCCACCTTGCAGGGAGACAAGCAGGAGTGGAGGCATACCCTCCACCTTGCAGGGGAGACAAGCAGGAGTGGAGGCATACCCTCCACCTTGCAGGGAGACAAGCAGGAGTGGAGGCATACCCTCCACCTTGCAGGGAGACAAGCAGGAGTGGAGGCATACCCTCCACCTTGCAGGGAGACAAGCAGGAGTGGAGGCATACCCTCCACCTTGCAGGGAGACAAGCAGGAGAGTGGAGGCATACCCTCCACCTTGCAGGGAGACAAGCAGGAGTGGAGGCATACCCTCCACCTTGCAGGGGAGACAAGCAGGAGTGGAGGCATACCCTCCACCTTGCAGGGAGACAAGCAGGAGTGGAGGCATACCCTCCACCTTGCAGGGGAGACAAGCAGGAGTGGAGGCATACCCTCCACCTCAAGTGGTATGTTTCTCCACCTCACCTGTCTTGCCTTCTATGCAGCTTTCTTCCCCCACATGGACACGAGCAGAGTTGAAATCACAATCTCTAGCTTCATCAGCAGATGTTCAGCTTGTTGTAGCTTATCTCTTGTGTCTGGATGATGTTTTGAACACAGCTTTGCCATCAAAGAAGCTGTTTCATGGCGCCGCGGCTACAAAACTCTCATGAATTAGCTGTAATAATATGATTTAATGTTGGACCTGATGCCCCAAGTCTCAGCTATGTAGATCCCTCCTTTCTGCGGAGGACTGGTGCATTTTTCTCGAAGCACGGCGAATGAGGGCACTTGTTTCGTAGTCCATGCAACCTCTTGAAAGGAGGGCGAAACCTTCTTGGAGAGGTCACAGACACGCCATTCTTTACAACTTTGCTTGAACTTGTCGAATCCCTCTGCAACACCAGTTATAGTGTTGCTACTCACAGGAACGTTGCTAGGTACCGGGAGGAGAGAGAAAGTAAGTCGAGCTGAGAACTCTGCGGCTCTAGCCATATCTCTGACTCCGGCCTTGCCACGTGCGTTCGTCCACATGCAAGAGGATGTTCCTGCGTCCAGGCAAAGGGTGCAAGTTAACAGAAGCTCAGCAATTGCTCAAAGAGTGAGGTCATGTCCACTGTAGGGCTTGACCAACCGAATATCATCGGAGAGTGCAGTTAGTTATTAAATGGCAAACATCCTCCTCCTGCTCAAGTGGTGACTTCAGCTGCCGATATTTGGACTCCAAGCAACCTTGAACCCTTCACCGACCGAGGAAGTGAACTGGCAGTGCCCAATAAGAATGTGGAAGGTGTGAAAAAATGTCGAAATTATTTCAAGGGGATGCGTCTATCTGCATGTCTCCATTCGTCTCTATCTACCATCCCACAGTCTGCGTAGATGTGTCTATCTGCATGTCTCCATGCATGTCTCCCGACCCTCACAGTCTGCGTAGATGTGTCTATCTGCATGTCTATCTGCATGTCTCCCGACCCTCACAGTCTGCGTAGATGTGTCTATCTGCATGTCTATCTGCATGTCTCCATGCATGTCTCCCCACCCACACAGTCTGCATAAAATAGGTGCACTCATAGAAATTAAGTGCCAGAAGACTCCAAATGCAAGTCCACGGCTAATCTCTTTCTCCATTGCAGAAGGAGAGGATCAGTCAGTGGGCTTGTCGATGAGCACATCATGTGCTGCATTTATAAACCAAACAGACTACCCACACTCAGTTCTGCTGTTTGGTTTGTGGAGTTCTCACTCCTGGCAGCTGTTACCAAGTCCAGAGGAGACTGTAGCTGATCCTCTACCAAAATACTTGCTGTCTGGTTGGTGCTCTCCTGTGCAACTGTTACCAATTCCTTGAGGGAGCCTGTAGCTAATCCTACATGGGCACAGTCAACCATGGCAACAAGACCTGGCATGTGTTGATACATGTAGTGCACAACAGCAATAAACAAGTTAGAAGAAGTGTTTGCCAGCCCTGAAGACATTGAAGCTCTGACTTGGTGGAGTCCTCCACCACTCAACTATTACTGTACAGAAACAACAACACAGAACTTAAAAATAAAGCCCTGGAGACATTGAAGCTCTGACTTGGTGGAGTCCTCCAGCACTCAACTATTACTGTACAGAAACAACAACACAGAACTTAAAAATAAAGCCCTGGAGACATTGAAGCTCTGACTTGGTGGAGTCCTCCAGCACTCAACTATTACTATACAGAAACAACAACACAGAACTTAAATAAAGCCCAGGAGACACTGAAGCTCTGACTTGGTGGAGTCCTCCAGCACTCAACTATTACTATACAGAAACAACAACACAGAACTTAAAAATAAAGCCCTGGAGACACTGAAGCTCTGACTTGGTGGAGTCCTCCACCACTCAACTATTACTGTACAGAACAACAACACAGAACTTAAAAATAAAGCCCAGGAGACACTGAAGCTCTGACTTGGTGGAGTCCTCCAGCACTCAACTATTACTGTACAGAAACAACAACACAGAACTAAAATAAAGCCCAGGAGACACTGAAGCTCTGACTTGGTGGAGTCCTCCACTTTCTATTACTAATACTATACAGAAACAACAACACAGAACTTAAAAATAAAGCCCAGGAGCCACTGAAGCTCTGACTTGGTGGAGTCCTCCACCACTCAACTATTACTATACAGAAACAACAACACAGAAATTAAATATTAAAATAATCCAGAACATAATATAATAATGAAAATTACTTGCTAATCAACTTAAATTTCCTCACTCGACTAGATGTCCATCAGGAATAACGAGATGCTAAGACATCTTGTTATTCCTGATGGAGGCTAGAGCATCTATATAGCCAAAATATCGAGTGAGTCAATTTAAGTTGATTAGCGAGGAAGATATTGTATTTACTAGGGCAACTGAGAGTTCGTTGAACCCCAACTATATTGGACTGACCTACCTGAAAGGTAACAAGACCACCAACCATTAGATGAATCTTTACAACTGAGAATGATGTCCACCAATACTCTGTTTACAATGATTGGTGTAGGTATGTACATGATCTTACATGTTGGTAGTCTGGGCATGGACACATACTTGTTTCCTTTCTTGTCAGTCCTATGTAGTTATCTTGTGTTTATGAAACATTTCTGTTCCAGTTGGGCGGCATCTTAACTCATTCACTGTTGTAAGCGAATATATATATACACACACACACACACACGCCAAAAGCTATTAATTGTTGTTGTTTTTAATCGATTAATCGATTAAAAATCGATCGTAGGGTTCAAAAATATCCCATAAAGGTCAAAAATAGCTACATTCTCGCTCTACTTGCTTACTGAATATGAAGGCTATAGACGTTCTGTAACTAAGGGGAAAATATTGAAAACGCGGCACATTCAGAATTTGAGCAGCCTTTTCACCGCGAAGAAGATGTCCGGTCATCTAACCTTGGAGGATTGTACTTTCTAGAGTTCTGGACGATGATTTTGGACTCTCTGAGGGCGAAAGCAGTGATGAAGAAGGTGATGGTATCTCATCCTACACCTTGGCCAGACCAGTGTTGACCCTGCTATCACTCGGCAAAGTAGTCGGGCCCGACTTACCTTCAAGCAAGCCTAGCGCTCTCATTCGAACTGACGATTTGGAAGAAGATGGGAGTGCTTAGCAATGAAGAAGGCATGACTGTGAGCTTAGCTATAGTTAGCTGTGCATTGAATAAGCAGCATGAACTGCAAAGGCTTCCTTGTTCGTGGGTAATCCACGAAAAAAATGTTAATTTCCCCCCCAGTATCCTGTGTGTCACAAAGAAGGACCTTTTTCCAAACATCAAACCATGGTAGACTTCACCCTGCAGTAGTTTCCTTGTGTGTTACTTCAATCTGTCGTTGTTTGTTGCACTTATTGGTTTCTGCAGGTATTTTCTCTCTCTGTTATATTGTGTTCATGTGATTCATTGTGATGGTCATGTATTGTAGCATGCATATATGTATTCACACTTCTGGAATGTTACAAAATATCAAATTGTGGCACACACTAGATGTAAAGTAATATGTTTTCATTGTTATGAAGACATATTCAAAACACTCATTCCTGTGATAGGGCACTTTGTAAACCTATTTCGCATTATTACCGAGTATTGACGGTACATCTTGTATTTTCTTTTCCTTGTAACCACCTATAATGATAAAATTATCATTTATACATGAAGGTAGCTGACCAAGTTCAAATGAGATCCACCTCAATGTGTTTTTTTTGTGTGTTTCTATGGCAACAAACACTAACCACAATGTTGGTCCATACAAATGCTATCACATGTGGTATGGTTGCTAGGGAGTTTTACGAACTATTGCTGAGATAGCAAGGCATATCTTCACATAGGTTGTGTTTATTTAATGTTTGAAATAAAGTCACCAGTGAAAGGGTTAATTAAGAGGGGACGAAACCATTTTAGTAGTAAAATGTAAAAAAAAAACTTGTGGTTACCACTTTATAACTCCATAGATTCTGCAAACGTCATGGTATGGACTTGATATATAGCTCAAAAGATAGGTCTCTCTGTGTGCTCTCTTTTGATACTAAAACATTTTTCATGGGTATAATTATAGGCAAGCTACTGGAGCTACAGGTACCTCAAAACCCGAGTGCCTGATTTTTCCACATAAATATCTCCGGATTGCCAAGTGCTAGAGAGTTGAAATTAGCACCAGTGGCTAGAGGAAGCACTCCTCTATGCAATGACTTGGTTCATTAGGCGCTAACACTTAATTGCAGAGGAAATCAGCAGCTGCTAGTGTGCCTGTGCAATATTTGAATCCTTCTGGCACCTGCAAGGGTTATGTATGTAGTACACATGGCAAAGCTTCAAGGGTATGCACTGCTTCCTATAGAGTTCAGAGTGCAGCAAAAGTTCTATAGATTCCTTGTGAGAGACAAGAATACTTAAAATCCTAGCATTACCTCACCATGATGACATCAGTGCTCTAGCCTAGCTACTGTCCTGGCCCTAAGCCTAGAGCTACTGTCCTGGCCCTCAGCCTAGCTACTGACCTAGCCCTAGCCCCAGACATTGCCCTGGCCCAACCAAAAGCTCGATGAACAAAAAGAAGCGGGTTTACAAGTCAGCTAGCACAGCAACAGAGAGAAGCTGGTTTACAAGTCAGCTAGCACACAGCAACAGAGATAAGCTGGTTTACAAGTCAGCTAGCACACAGCAACAGAGAGAAGCTGGTTTACAAGTCAGCTAGCACACAGCAACAGAGAGAAGCTGGTTTACAAGTCGGCTAGCACACAGCAACAGAGAAAAATCTGAGAAGCAGGCATGCGAGTTAATGTCTCGGAAGGCAGCAGGGAAGCCAGTGACAGCGAACTTAGACAAGCCGAGACAAACATCTCATGCCAGAGGGCATACCTGAATATGGGTCTGTCTGTTCTTTTGTGTGGCCGCTTATTACCCGGGAACCCACAGGCGGAACCAGATCAAAGTTTGTGCGGCCTTTAGAGACCACCCAAGGAAGGGAAAAACAACAACTTGGCTTTGCTTTGCTTGGAGTGGAGAAATGGGCTCTTTGTAGACAATTTTCGACAGATGGCAGCCATTTTGTTTAGGGATATACCTGCCATGTGCATTCTTTATGTTCCTGACGATAGCACACAAATAATGCAACATGGCTGCGTTGTTGAACAACTACGCCAGCTATGGGTTAGAGCTAGCATAGTACAAGCAGTTTGCTAGCAAGGCTGCCTCTAGATAGCTCTGCTCTGTTAGATACACACCGCAGTTGCTGAAATGGCAAAATTTACAGAGGGTAGCATCGTCATCAACGGGTTCGACAAGAAAAATAATAATGCCATAATAGTAGGAGTAGGCTATAAATGGGTAATTTTTTGTTTTGCTTAGGGCTGAGTTTTTATGTGTTCTATATAACCTATCTCAACATGAAATGGGGGGAAAATTGGCCTGGGGTGTAAAATAAAAGTGTGCAAGGGTTTTTTGTGCCCGGGTGGCCCCAAAATTCAATCAAATTAGGGGGAAAAAATTAAAATAGTCATTTTTTTAAGCTGCATGGTTAAATATGGTATCAAAAGAAGTAAAATTGCCATGTTTATATTCAAAAGTTTCATTGTTTTTAACCCAGTTCACTTCATTTTCAAAATTCGGCCAAAATTGGCACTTTTTGAACTCCCAGAATTCCCTGATAGGTTCACAGTCTGCATTATTGTGGTCAGGTTCACTGATGACAGATGCTGTGAGCAAAAAATCTCAAGATAGAGACAGGTGTGGCGGATCAACTTGGCTCTAAGCATGTGCCATACCACTTGCTTTGTAAGTCTCATACATGTGAACGGTTTGATGCAGACAACCTCATGACCATGGCTGCCATTGAGGACAAGATTGGCCTTCGCGAAATGATTGTGAAGAGAGAGCCATTGTTGAAGTCATTCCTTCGGCAGAAAAAATCTGTTGTTGAAACAGCTCTGGCAGCTCTTCTAAAGCTTGTAGAACATGAGGGAGACGGGAAGACAACATCTCTAGCAGAACAGTTTGACTTGATTCTAGAGGAGGCTGGAGTACACAAATCCTTTAGCCTCTACAAAGAGAAGTGTTTTACTAGACTTGGATAACAGGCAGGTGCGGTCTACGATTGCATTCCCTACCTCAAACAGCTACTTGTGGACACCATTAAATAATCTTCTTGTTCGAGCATGTAAGATTTACCTTGATAACGATTTCATAATCGCAGGATTCAAGGCGCTTGCTAATTTTACGTACAGGGTGACAATGCCCTTCCTCAACTGCGTCGAGAGAGCAAGCCAGGATTTGCTGGTGAACATCCTTCCGAAACTCTGCAGTGACCTTGCTGATAAAAAGACAGACACCCTTATCATATATCATGTAGAGTGGACACACGTGAAAATGGAGCATAATGCTCCACAAAGCGATCTCGATCACTTTCTTCTGGGAGAGATGTGTCTCAGGCCGCCAGAGGTGTAGAATTGCAGTGCAAGCGTGAGTAGTGGAGCAGTGACCCAGATACTGCACGAGCAACTCCTCTCCATACATTGACTGTAGACCAACGGAAGAACCTGCCAACAAACAACCTGAATACGGAGAGGTACTTGGCCAAGTTTGGTTATCTTGCTTCCCAGTCAGCTCTAAATTCTAACAGGCTGTTCAAGGTCAAAGATGACCTTATGCTCATGGACAAGCATGTCAATGAAGTTGAGAGGTCAACCATTGCTGTTCTAAAACACCTAGACTCCATGGAGGTGATGTGGAGTAATAATCAGAAGGAGAAGAAGAAATAAAGGTTGAGAGAGAACCTGGAAAAGAAAGTGAGGGCCAATGATTTTGTCGATCAACTTCTTGTGAAATGTAAAAAACATGGACGACCAGTTACATGTGTCAAAGAACTGAAGGAGCTTGTCAAAAAAAATTTACCACAGCTAAAGACCTGCTTGAGGCAAGAGATCCAATACCAGCGAGTCACACATCTACATGATTAAGATGTCCGCAGGGACCTTTACAAGGTCAACAAACTGTCTGAGAATGAAATGATCGAGAACCTAACTGTGATCCTAGGTGATGACTACCAAGCAGAGGAGGCGGTGGAGTTTCCATGTGAGGAGGAGATCATGGAAAGACTGACAGGAGCCAAAACCACCGTTCAGGCGGCAGAGATCTCACAGGAAGAACCTGTGTTCCAGCCTAACCAACCACTTGCTGTTATCTGGGATGAGGGAAGCAACAAGAGATGGTATATTGGGTTTTACATTGATGATAATGGGGACGGAACCTTCCGGGTGGATCACCTGATACGCGCTGGTACTGGAGATAACCTCTGGCAGCGACCACCTGGCACTGATGATATCCAGGACACTATCCAGCAGCAGATTGTGCCTGTGCAAGTTTCTGGCACCTGGGACTTATCTATGAGGAAGCCTTGTTTTGTTTTATGTATAATTATAATGGACCTGAAATACAAGATATGTTTTGTGGAATATGTGGTTAAGTATTAGTCCAAAATATATTTCTTGACCAGTAATTGTACTTCTATGATTTTCTAATTACTTTTATGACTTTCTGTGTCCTAAATAACCCCAGAAAAATGTTTTAGATGAAGTCTCTACCTAAAGCAGAACCTGAGGTATGAGAAAAACTCTAAAATGCACTCACATGCATTAAATGTAAGGTGTGCTAACACAAAAGGGCTCTGCACACTTTTTTCTTGGACGCCAGGCCAATTTTTTTCCCACTTCATGTTGAGATAGGTTATATAGAACACAAAAAAACTCAGCCCTAATGAAAATAACAGAAATTTCATTTTGGCTGCCGTATAGCCCACTCCTAAATTAATAGATAAGTTGCCTTATGTAGGCCATGCTTCATGGAGAGCACAGCTACTGGGTACCTAGGCCCTGCTTCATGGGGAGCACAGCTACTGGGTACCTAGGCTCTGCTTCATGGGGAGCACAGCTACTGGGTGTCTAGGCTCTGCTTCATGGGGAGCACAGCTACTGGATGCCTAGGCTCTGCTTCATGGGGAGCACAGCTACTGGGTGCCTAGGTCCTGCTTCATAGGGAGCACAGCTACTGGGTGCCTAGGCCCTGCTTCATGGGGAGCACAGCTACTGGGTGCCTAGGTCCTGCTTCATGGGGAGCACAGCTACTGGGTGCCTAGGTCCTGCTTCATGGGGAGCACAGCTACTGGGTGCCTAGGTCCTGCTTCATGGGGAGCACAGCTACTGGGTGCCTAGGTCCTGCTTCATGGGGAGCACAGCTACTGGGTGCCTAGGCTCTGCTTCATGTGGAGCACAGCTACTGGTTGCCTAGGTCCTACATCATGGGGAGCACAGCTACTGGGTGCCTAGGTCCTGCTTCATGGGGAGCACAGCTACTGGGTGCCTAGGCTCTGCTTCATGGGGAGCACAGCTACTGGGTGCCTACAGGCTCTGATTCATGGGGAGCACAGCTACTGGGTGCCTAGACTCTGCTTCATGGGGAGCACAGCTACTTGGTGCCTAGGTCCTGCTTCATGGGGAGCACAGCTACTGGGTGCCTAGGTCCTGCTTCATGGGGAGCACAGCTACTGGGTGCCTAGGCTCTGCTTCATGTGGAGCACAGCTACTGGTTGCCTAGGTCCTACATCATGGGGAGCACAGCTACTGGGTGCCTAGGTCCTGCTTCATGGGGAGCACAGCTACTGGGTGCCTAGGCTCTGCTTCATGGGGAGCACAGCTACTGGGTGCCTACAGGCTCTGATTCATGGGGAGCACAGCTACTGGGTGCCTAGACTCTGCTTCATGGGGAGCACAGCTACTGGGTGCCTAGGTCATGCTACATGGGGAGTACAGTTACTGGGTGTCTAGGCTCTGCTTCATGGGGAGCCCAGCTACTGGGTGCCTAGGCTCTGCTTCATGGGGAGCACAGCTACTGGGTGCCTAGACTCTGCTTCATGGGGAGCACAGCTACTGGGTGCCTAGACTCTGCTTCATAGGGAGCACAGCTACTGGGTGCCTAGGCCCTGCTTCATGGGGAGCACAGCTACTGGGTGCCTAGGCCTTGCTTCATGGGGAGCACAGCTACTGGGTACCTAGACTCTGCTTCATGGGGAGCCCAGCTACTGGTGCCTAGGCTCTGCTTCATGGGGAGCACAGCTACTGGATGCCTAGGTCATGCTTCACGGGGAGCACAGCTACTGATAAGATGAACGAGAGCTCAGGAGGTGAATGTAGTAGAGGTGGGAGGAGAGAGCACTGGGAAGATCTCAATGGCGATGGCTGCTGGTGACGGATAATCTACTGCTCTTCATCACAACCCCAAATATGGGACATCATCAACTCTCCCTGAACTTTGCCCCAGCTCCAGCTATATGAGTCTCTGCTTCCTCCAGAAACTTTGTTTCCATATTCTTTTAGAAAATAAACAAGCAACTATTGAGGGGGTCTGTGTTCGTGGGGGTCCGTTACAGCTGGCTAGGCAAGAATTGCATTGTTATAGCTACTACACCACTGGGACAAATTCTTGACACTTGTTCTGCGCTGCTGCCAGGTACACTCACACCCTTGGTCAGTCTCTGCACCTTCTCATACTTCCATCTTGTTCATGGACATATGTACCATCCAGATGTTCTTTACACATCTTCCTCTCTCCAGACTCCCACTGCAGTCAGATGACATGGTAGGCTTGGTCAGCAATTATGTCCAACTATGGTGGTTCAGCTGAATCAGGATTGCAGTCTAACGCAAACAAAAAAGTGAGATAGTGCAGGTGGGATTGGGTAGGATCGGATGCGCATCGACTAGTGCAGAGGTGGCTTTAAGAGCACACTAACTGAACTTTGTAGGGTGCCTGCTACAGCCTTGGTAGGGTGCCTGCTGCAGCCTTGGTAGGGTGCCTGCTACAGCCTCGGTAGGATGCATGCTACAGCCTTGGTAGGGTGCCTGCTACAGCCTTGGTAGGGTAACTGCTACAGCCTTGGTAGGGTAACTGCTACAGGCTTGATAGGGTGCTTGCTGCAGCCTTGGTAGGGTAACTGCTACAGGCTTGGTAGGGTGCTTGCTGCAGCCTTGGTAGGGTAACTGCTACAGGCTTGGTAGGGTGCTTGCTGCAGCCTTGGTAGGGTAACTGCTACAGGCTTGGTAGGGTGCTTGCTACAGCCTTGGTAAGGTGTCTGCTACAGCCTCCTTCAAGGACTTGCCAACAGCTGCATGGGTGACTCCTCCTGAAGTAACCAACATAACAGGAGTTCATTAATCTTTACCTGTTTGTAAAGGGCCCTCTAAATGGGCGTGGTCTACATGGATACATTCTTATTTGGGCAAGTCCATCCAAAATGATGTAAAGGGCCCTCTAAATGGGCGTGGTCTACATGGATATTATTTGGGCAAGTCCTTCCAATAGTGAGTGGTTCCTTTCTTTTTCAAGTAAGAGATAAAAAAAAATTAATTAAGAGATAATTTTTTCATTTTTTCTTAATGGTAAATATTTTATAAACCCACAAATAAAGTCAGGGATCTGCATTTTTGGGGATCTAGCATTTTTCACTCTCATATAAAACCCCTCAATATTTGCAGGGACCTGACACTTCAGCCACCTCTCTGCCTCTTTCCTCTCCTTCTCTGTTTCTATAATGTGGTTCTTCCACATTTCCAGCACTGAGGAAGGCTGAGCATCTAGTCGAAACGTCGAGAGAGTAAAATTCAAAATTCAAGCTGATTATTGATAAGATCACTGTAATTTCCTTGTGTCAACGGAGAGTTCGTTGATAGTTAGATACAGAGCATCCCATGTTAGTAGCACGCACTATTTTAGTAGCACGTGCCGACACTCGCATGCACCACATTAGCATACACCACATACCAGATTACTAGCACCTACCACATTACTAGCAAGTACCTACATAGTTAGCACGCACCATGTTAGTAGCACGTGCCATGACTAGCATGCACCACATTAGCATACACCACATTACTAGCACCTACCACATTACTAGCAAGTACCTAGTTCGTTAGCACGCACCATGTTAGTAGCACGCACCATGTTAGTAGCACGCACCATGTTAGTGGCATGCACCATGTTAGTAGCACGCACCATGTTAGTGGCACGCACCATGTTAGTAGCACGCACCATGTTAGTAGCACACAAACTGTGTGCCTTCCCCCCCCGACCTGTGTAGACCATTTGGGAAGGTAATGGTCATCTTTACATGAGTACTTGCATTTGCCATGCAAGGTAAAGGGTGGTCTCCATGAGTCTTCACAACACTCATACATGGTAAAGGGTAGTCTCCATGCATGAGTCTCCACACCACTCACACATGGTAAGGGATTCAATGACCACATATTAGGTCAAGGATAAAATATGGCACTCGTGTGTGAGCCCCATGCCACTCATACTAGGTAAAGGGTGGCACTCATTCATGAGCCCTCATGCCATCCCTACTACTAGGTAAGGGATGAAATCCATGCACGAGTCCTCATTCTAGGTAAAGGGTGGCATCCATGCAGGAATCCCATTACATCACACCCTCATGGCAGCAGCAGAGAGTCTCAACAGGCTGAAGTTGTTGACCTTGTGGCTGCATGCTCGTCACTACACTGCATGTAGGTCAGGGTGCATCCGTCCTGCATGTTCATCACTACACTGCATGTAGGTCAGGGTGCATCCGTCCTGCATGTTCATCACTACACTGCATGTAGCTCAGGGTGCATCCGTCCTGCATGCTCGTCACTACACTGCATGTAGGTCAGGGTGCATCCGTCCTGCATGCTCATCACTACACTGCATGTAGCTCAGGGTGCATCCGTCCTGCATGCTCGTCACTACACTGCATGTAGCTCAGGGTGCATCCGTCCTGCATGCTCGTCACTACACTGCATGTGGCTCAGGGTGCATCCGTCCTGCATGCTCGTCACTACACTGCATGTAGCTCAGGGTGCATCCGTCCTGCATGCTCGTCACTACACTGCACGTAGCTCAGGGTGCATCCGTCCTGCACGACACTGCATGTGGCTCAGGGTGCATCCGTCCTGCATGCTCGTCACTACACTGCATGTAGCTCAGTGTGCATCCGTCCTGCATGCTCATCACTACACTGCAGGGTGCATCCGTCCTGCATGTTCGTCACTACACTGCATGTAGCTCAGGGTGCATCCGTCCTGCATGCTCGTCACTACACTGCATGTAGCTCAGGGTGCATCCGTCCTGCATGCTCGTCACTACACTGCATGTGGCTCAGGGTGCATCCGTCCTGCATGCTCGTCACTATACTGCATGTAGGTCATGGTGCATCCGTCCTGCATGCTCGTCACTACACTGCATTTAGCTCAGGGTGCATCCGTCGGGCCACGTGAGGAACATGCACGCAATCATAGTAGACTGAGCAACACCAGTGACAAAATAACAGAGAAAAGATGGTAAGACAGTTGTCATAGGAATTATAATTTTGATAGGCTGCCATTCTAGTTCACTTTCTGGTGTAGCAATCGAGCGCTAGCTACTAGTAGAGGCCAAAATAAATTTGACATTTCCATCGCATTGAATTCCCGTGCTGAATCCACTCCACCAAGTGCGTGGACCCTCTGTGAAATTCAACGTTCATTAATAAATTCATTTTTAACAGCGTTCGTTAGTAATAAAAAGAAAAAGAAATTATTTTCCCCTTGGGGGGGGGGGGCTTCATCACTGTGTTCTGCCACGAGACCCAACAATTCAAGCATAGGTCAGCTTTGTGGATTCCAAAAGCTAATCCAGTATCTAGTTGAGCGGCCTGTTAGCTGTGCTGATGTAGAGAGCTAGTGCAATGAGCTAAGGTGATGTTGAGAGCTACTGTAGTCAAGTGGCCAGTGAGCTGAGGTGGTAACAAAGCCAGCCACTCCAGCCAAACTGTTCTCCATGTAGCATTTCTAGGAGCTGGTTCAATCAAGGGTGCAGTCAGCAGATATGATAACTGAACATTCGTTTGTGCTGACGTCGAGAGTAACTCTGAGATCTAGTCGGAACGATATTTCGGTTGCTATATGTATTTCGATGTTTATAGCCGATCAATCCTCAGGTGCTGTGATGTCGAGGCCTACTCCACCAATCCTCAGGTGCTGTGATGTCGAGGCCTACTTCACCAATCCTCAGGTGCTGTGATGTCGAGGCCTACTCCACCAATCCTCAGGTGCTGTGATGTCGATGGCTACTCCGCCAATCCTCAGATGCTGTGATGTCGAGGCCTACTCCACCAATCCTCAGATGATGTGATGTCGAGGCCTACTCCACCAATCCTCAGGTGCTGTGATGTCGAGGCCTACTCCACCAATCCTCAGGTGCTGTGATGTCGAGGCCTACTCCGCCAATCCTCAGGTGCTGTGATGTCGAGGCCTACTCCACCAATCCTCAGGTGCTGTGATGTCGAGGCCTACTCCGCCAATCCTCAGGTGCTGTGATGTCGAGGCCTACTCCACCAATCCTCAAGTGCTGTGATGTCGATGGCTACTCCACCAATCCTCAGGTGCTGTGATGTCGATGGCTACTCCGCCAATCCTCAGATGCTGTGATGTCGAGGACTACTCCACCAATCCTCAGGTGCTGTGATGTCGAGGCCTACTCCACCAATCCTCAGGTGCTGTGATGTTGAGGACTACTCCACCAATCCTCAGGTGCTGTGATGTTGAGGACTACTCCACCAATCCTCAGCACACTGCAGCAAACATCATCTTGCGGGAGGAGAGGGGGGAGGGGATAAAATAAAGCTCCTCCTATTTCCCACATTTTTATTGCCGTTAGTTTTGTTTCGATCCACAGAGGAGTACAGTTTAATTTTATGCATTCACCGTAAAAATGCATTCACCATAAAAATTAAAAAAATATTAAAATATATATATATATATATATATTTAGGGACAGTGGGCGACAGTTCTAAATAACGGAAAAGTAAAAGCTTATCTTGCCTTGTACCTGCAGCTGCTTGTTTCCTAGCTATCAAGGGTGTACTGCAGTTGTTTATTACAAGCACAAGTTGTTCTAGTTTTTCTTTGCAAGTTGTTGGCACTGCTATGGGGCTCAGAGTAGCGACATCTCAACCCCAAAGCCTGAGAGGAAGAATATTGTCCACCACATACCAGTGGAAAACTTTCGGTCAAGGTCCCAGCGTGCGATACTTCCTTCCTCTCAGGCTTTAGGGCTTCGCTACTCTGAACCCCATAGCAACGTGCGCTCGTAAGCTAGCAACCATCAGCTAGGTAGCTAGCGCTCGATCACTACACCAAAAAAGTGAACACAATTAGTAGCACTGCATTTGTCTTGATAGGAGATTAGCCCCACCCCACTAACATTGGTCGGCCCCATCTGGCAGACCATAAACTGTCTTGCTCGGTCGTTCTGGTACACATCAGTCGGAAATTGGCCGATGGCCGGCTGCTACTGTATTTTGTGCACTGCAATACTAGTACTAGACCACGGCTACTACTACAAACACTGTAACCTAGCATTAGCTAGATCTGGACACCTGCAGGAGGTAGTACTCATAGTCAGCTGACTCACTTTGTAGCCTTTGTTCTGCTTCTTTAGCTCGTCCATCAGCTAGTCTGGCCTGCAGCATGTAGTCAATACCACTACAGGTGGAGAACGAACGTTGGAAGGAAGGAAGGGAGTGGGAGGAGATGAGGAGGAGGAAGAGAGGAGTCAAACACGTTCAATAGTCTACTTGTCAAACACAACCACTTACGCACCCTCTATTGATCAACGTCACTGCATTCTGCTCTTCCATTTTTCTCACCTAAACAACAGTACAGATGATTTGGTGAACCTCAATGTGACAAGTCATGCGACAGATTGCCATAGAGCTATTGTCAGCCTAATTCAACCTGCCTCAACCCAGTGTGGTGTTGGTCCAGTGTGTGTCCCCATAGAGCTATTGTCAACCTACTTCAACCTGCCTCAACCCAGTGTGATGCTGGTCCAGTGTGTGTCCCCATAGAGCTACTGTCAATCTCTATCAACCTGCCTCAACCCAGTGTGATTAGAGTTAATGTGTATTCTTGACTATATATAGCCATCACTGATTGCTAAGGTTCATTTGTTCTCCTCACAGGGGGAAAAAATCCTTCCCCTTACAACACTATTGCAGGGGGAAAACCCTTATCATGTGATGACCTACTATGCCCAGGTGATATGAGCATGTGACTTACCATGAGGCTAGTGCCCTTGAGAATGTCCTCCAGTTCCTCTACTTTCCCATCCCTTTCCTTCAGCTGTTTACTGCAGTGAAGCAACTCTGCCTGCAAGGGAAGACAAATTAGAAGTTGACAACCATCATTCTGCCTAGCTCCACCCACTGGTGAAGCTGACATCATCCCACCTAGCTCCACCCACTGGCAAAGACAAGCAGCAGCTCTAGAAAGCTAAGAATTCAGCTAAACACCTTTTTGGAGTACTCGCAGTACTCGCATCACTGTTCTGGTTTATCAAAATGGATCTGGTTATAGACATCATGCAACGCAATGTCCCAAGCTCGAATCTTTCTGACTTCTGACTTAAATACTGGCTAGGGCTATAGGCTAGGGCTATAGGCTAGGGCTATAGGCTAGGGCTATAGGCTAGGGTCAGTTTGAACTTGGAAAATCCATGATCCTGGATAGTCCACATCATTGGACCATCCTGCCACCATGTCACACCCACTTTACACACGAACATCATGGCAAATGCCACGTTTAGAAGTTGGCAATTATTGGAATGGTATGTGATAGTTTACAAAATCAGCAGTGAGCTCGAAGCATGACTTGACATCTCGTAATTGACCCTTTACCTCATGCAGGTAGTGTGAAGCCCCCAGTATAATAATGTGACCTCTAGTAGGAACCAGTCAATACTTTGAGAACCTATTATGACCTCAAGCAACACGTTCAAAATTTAAATCCATACACACGTGTACAAGTGTATGTGCACTTGGTTCCATTCCCCCTCCGGCAAACCCAACCTACCTTTCATTCCCCCTCTGGCAAACCCAACCTACCTTTCATTCCCCCTCTGGCAAACCCAACCTACCTTTCATTCCCCCTCTGGCAAACCCAACCTACCTTTCATTCCCCCTCTGGCAAACCCAACCTACCTTTCATTCCCCCTCTGGCAAACCCAACCTACCTTAACGTCCACCAACTCGTTCTCAAGTTGTAGACGTGCCATCACTTCAGTGGTGTTTCGAATCGACACAGCGCTCAGATCTGATTGGATAATTTTGACCAGCTCTTCGGCTACCATTCTCTGCGATTTCTCCTTGTTGAGGGAACTTCGTGCCACATGAAAATTGACTTTTGTCAATTCTAGTTCTTCCTTCTCCTTGGCCTGGGCTACGAGATCGCTGATGCTTAGAGTGGTCTGGGAGTGGGTGTGGCTCATCAGAGGAAGGGTGGGGCTGGTGCCCCTGTCTTGATGAGCTATAATTGTATTAGTGCCGAAATCTCTTGTTGTAGTTAGCTTGCATTCTTCTCCAAGAAGCAATTCCTCTCCTAATAATAATTCCTCTCCTAATAATGAAGGGATGGAGGAGGGTATGTGTGCTCCCGTTCGATCAGATAGGCCACGTCCTTCGTCCACCACGATCAGCTCCTCGACTCGATCATATGCACCTGTGTTCTTGTTGATGTCATCATTGTGACCACATCCATTCTCGAGAACTGAACGTTCTGCCGCCAGAGTGCATCCACCGCTAAGATTGTCCTCGCGAACTTGCTCGCATGAATCGCTGCTCAAACTCAACTTCTCAAGTGCATCAAGTGTCTGTTCGTCATCCTCAACATTCCTGCTGCGGCTGCCCCGGTACCGGGTGTGGTCATCAGTAGCCACCAAGGTGTCACTCATGTCCCCTTCCAAGTGCAAACCTTCGTCAGGATCACCATGCACCTCCGCACCACGTGCATACCCAGAGTTCCTTTCTTCCAGGATTCCCCAATACCGGGGGTGAGTTTCTGTCACTGCTACGACCTTCGACTCCGAACCTAACTCAAGATATTCTGCAACTTCTCTCTCAAACCTCTCAGCAGTGGCAGCAATGTCCTCAAACTCATCACTTCCTTCATCGCAAACCTCACCAATACGATTGTGCTCAAGAATGTCACCGGCATGCCCACAGCCACCGATGCTGCCATCATCAACGTAATCATACTCGTCCTCCAAATGTAACCCATGGTAACTGGAGCAGCCTTTTGTTCTCAGAATCTCCCAGTCTTTAGTCTGGGCTTGTGCAGCTTCTTCGATTGAAAGGTCTGCTGCAGACTTCACCTCCTTCAACAAAGACTCGTCTAGAACTCCATCCAATTCTGGTTCTGTAGAGATAGCCACACCTTCACCCATACCTGTATCGATACCTTCTAGGTGCACTACCTCCCAATGCTGCAGAGAATCGCTATTCTGAAGTGTGGCTTCAGTGAGGTTTCCATCTCTTTCTCTTTCTGGCATCACCACTTTCTGACTTGATTTTTGGCTGCCTTCTTCTTTTACCTCTTGCTCCTGCCCTTCCAATTTATGGCAGGTTGGCCTTGCTGCCATGGCAAGCAAAGCTTCTGCCTGCACAGTGGCAGTATAGTAGGACCACATCTTCTTGGCTTCTGCAGCTAAACAAGTTGCAACTTCTATCTGATCCATGCTGTAAGGAGTTTTACCTTATTAAAAACAGCAACTTCAAATTAAGATGTTCTCCTACAAATATATTACATTTATAGTGAAAAGACGTGTCGAACAATCCTAAACAATAATGCAAAATGTCAACTAACAATAGGCACTCTTTTTACTGGCTGAAATTCTAAATAATGCACACGGTACGATGCGCTTTTTCAAGAGTTTTCCACAGCGCTTGTCCTTTCGTTCTATGCCAGAAATGGCCAAGTCTAGCTACGAATACGTTAGGAATTTTGAGGCACTTGATAGCTGTTTGCCCAACACTTGGATAGTAGTGCGATTGGATGGACGCTCATTTCACAGGTGCACACACACACGGTTGCTACGTTGTCGTTTGTGCGTTGTTGTTCTTGACGTAGCCATAAATGTAGATGCGAGTACTCCCTTACCCTATACTACATGCAGCATTTCCGTGAAAGGCCACCCACATGCTTGCGGCTTGCCCTTTTTCAAAATGGTCTGGTCAAATGCACACTCGCCATTCCCTGACAAGGTGGTATGCTCTGTTTTTATAGAGATTAAATGTCAGCGTTTAAGTATCACTTGGCCATGTAGGCAAGAATACAACATGTACCATTTAAGTGACACTGATATCAGGTGGCTCATAAATGATTATCTAGCCATGTAGTGACAATTGAGATGCATTGCTCGATCTCACATGCCTGCTTTGTAGAAATAATTGAGTATAGATTTTGGCTGGATACTTCTCGGGAAGACGGGTGAGGCTGCGAGATGACCCATATTTTCACATCTAGAACCTTCAAATGGTCTCACTCAAGAGTGTACAAAATTGGTGTTCAAAGCACTTCTTTCATCACACACACACACACACCAGGCCACACCCACAGACACACCCATGTTATGCTTGTAATCATTGGTACATAGAAATTCCAGATACAGTACGAGGACAGTGAGCACTCCTTCTCCTCAGGTTTTCAGAGGAACACGAGTTTTCCAAGCCCAACGACGAACGTGCCCTGAGGCTAATGAACTTGTGTGGCGAGAGTGTGATGAGGGAATGTGGTGGAGGAGAGATTGTGCTTGGTTACGGCCAGAGTGACGAGTACAGCTTCGTCTTCAGGAGGAGCACCAACCTGTTCAGAAGACGTGCAAGGTGACAATAATGGAGGGCAGCAAATAACTAGGCAATAAGATGTTTGCCCTTTGAACCTAAATAACTCGTGGGGTGTTATCCATGGGGTTAAAGTTCAGCAAATAGATTGGGTGCGGAGCAGTGCCTATCCACTACACACAATAAATGAATTGTGTTAGTCTCACTACTCGAATCTTTAACCATCGAAAAACCATAGTGTGGTGGGTACCACAGATTCACATATTTGATGGAGTGTGTGCATGCATGTGTGTACTACTGGTGTAATGTACTACTGGTGTAATGGTGGTGTATGGGGGGGGGGGCTTTTAGGTCAAAGTCAGAAATATAAGGAAAAAGTGTGTGTCCCTGCTTGATGCCAGCTCCACATGGTAAACAGTGAATGCCAATATTCACACTGGTGCCCTGTTTTGATGCTAAAGCTGATATAGGTGTTCCCAAGTTACATGCACCCACCTAATTCATGAGATGTCATCTTAGAAATATTGCTTCTCCTTGTGGGTTAGAGCTGAAACTTCATGGGTCTAGTGTCCCCACGTTTAGGGATAAACTGGTCCAAGTTTTGATGATTGATTTATGCACACATGTATTCAGAATGCACCAGCTTCCTGGTGAAGGTTGATCTATAGGGGTCTGGGGCCGTGGTTGATTTGCCACTTAGAATAGGAGGCTCCATATTCCAATGGCTACCACACCACCATGTAGATACTGCAGCTTCTTATCTAAAGTTGTGTTCTTTGCAGAGAGATACTGATGCCACACCTCCAAAGCAGATGTGGAGAGCCAGTTCTTGTTCTTGTGGGTGTGGTCATCAGAGTTGTTTCAGTTACGTATGTTTTGGTGAAGGAGCATTTGCTAAGTGCTGGTGTGTGGGTGGGAGTGAGCAGGTTGGCTCCACTGGAACTCAGTCGAACTTTAACCAGGATCGTTATGCATAAATCAGCCTATCAAATTCACCCCCCCCCCCCCCCCCCCCCCCCCCCAGAATTTTTGTCGCGAACTTTCATTGTTTATGATACCCCGTCAGGGATGATGCTCCCATGCGTGAAATATCAGGGATGGTGTTCCCCTGCGAGCAAGGAGTATCAGGGATCATGCTCCCCTGCGTGCATGAAATATCAGGGCTGGTGCTCCCCTTCGAGCATGAAATATATATCAGGGCTGGTGCTCCCCTGCGAGCATGAAATATATATCAGGGCTGGTGCTCCCCTGCGAGCATGAAATATATATCAGGGCTGGTGCTCCCCTGCGAGCATGAAATATATATCAGGGCTGGTGCTCCCCTGCGAGCATGAAATATATATCAGGGCTGGTGCTCCCCTGCGAGCATGAAATATATATCAGGGCTGGTGCTCCCCTGCGAGCATGAAATATATATCGGGGCTGGTGCTCCCCTGCGAGCATGAAATATATATCAGGGCTGGTGCTCCCCTGCGAGCATGAAATATATATCAGGGCTGGTGCTCCCCTGCGAGCATGAAATATATATCAGGGCTGGTGTTCCCCTGCGAGCATGAAATATATATCAGGGCTGGTGCTCCCCTGCGAGCATGAAATATAGCATATGTAAAGCAATATATATATTTATTTTTTTATCGACGGAGTTACTTATCCAAGCTTTGACCACCTGATCAATTATGACATATTATATATTTATTTATTTATTTGTTTATTTGTTTATTTATAAATTTATTTATTTATTTATTTGTTTATTTATTGTTTATTTATTTATTTGTTTATTTATTTGTTTATTTGTTTATTTGTTTATTTATTTATTTATTTATTTATTTATTTATTTATTTATTTATTTATTTATTTATTTATCTGGCTCTTCGGACCTTGTTTACCACATTGTCCCTTCTCGTCTCCATGGTATACCTATTCCCAACTGGGATGATGCAGTCTCCCATTGGTCCCAGGGCCATGATCAATCCCCACCTACCAGCCCGGCTTCACATCACCAAAAGATCTGGGACTCAGTCAAGGTATCTGTGACTGCCGCCAGCCTGCTTGCAAATGCTCCCAACCCTGTTTCTAAAGCTTGTTTGCTAGCTTCCTCTACAAAACAATCAGGTTTATGGCTGTCTGCTCCTCCCATCTCATCTCTAGGCCTTCGCATGGACGACAACACCATCCGTATTGCTGTGGGTCTTCACCTAGGCACTCCTTTGTGTAGGCCACATGCGTGTCAGCACTGTGAGGCTGCTGTTGACCAATTTGCTACACATGGTCTTAGCTGCCATCACAGTGTGGGCCGCCATTTTAGTCGTGCTGCCATGAATGACATTGTACACAGGTCTTTAGCTTCGGCAAAAATACCCTCGAAACTGGAGCCTTCCGGCCTCTACAGAAATGATGGGAAGTGCCCGGATGGCATCACGTTGGTTTCGTGGAAGTGTGGGAAATTTTTGGTGTGGGATACGACTTGCATTGACACTTTCTCTCCCTCCTACATTGATAGTGCCTCCACAGTGGCAGGAGCAGTAGCGGCTTTGGCTGAAAGAGAGAGAAGTACACCAATTTGAACAATAACAATCACTCAGGCTTTGTTCCTGTAGCAATTGAAACTTCAGGAGTGTTTGGACCCAGAGTTTACTCTTTCTAAGGGATTTAGGGCAGCGTCTCTTTCAAGCGACTCGAGAGAAGAACTTCCTTCACCACCTCCTGCAGAGGCTTTCTGTTGTGGTGCAGAGAGGTAATGCAGTTTCGGTTGCAGGGACCACAGATAACTTGGATTTGGACTCTGATGACATTTTCTTTTAATTATTATTATTATTATTATCATCATTATTATCATTATTATTATCATCATTATTATTATCATTGTTATTATCATCATATTATAATCATTATTATTATCATCATTATTATTATCATTGTTATTATCATCATTATTATTATCATTATTATCATTGTTATTGTCTTTATTTATTTATTTATTGATTTATTTATTTATTTATTTATTTGTTTATTTATTTGTTTAGTTATTTGTTTAGTTTTTTTTGTTTGTTTATTTCTTTATTTGATTTTTATTATATTGTTATGCACTTATTATTATTAAATAGTTATATGTATTAAATAGTTATACGTATTTATTTTAAGTTAGTTATTTATTATTATTATTATTATTATTATTATTATTATTATTATTACTACTATTACTATTATTATTATTATTACTACTACTACTATTATTATTTATTATTATTATTACTACTACTACTACTACTATTATTTATTATTATTATTACTATTATTACTATTATTATTATTATTATTATTATTATTATTATTATTATTATTATTATTATTATTATTATTATTATTATTATTATTATTATTATTATTATTATTATTATTATTATTATTATTATTATTATTATTATTATTATTATTATTACTTTTAAACTCTCTCAGACTACTAGAGCTGCTCTTGCATCATATCTAAATTACTACGTCTTCTTTTAAGTTTAAAAAAGCATATGGTTACCTACACATGCACTTTAAATAGTGCCTGTAGCTGCTAATTAAATTGTTAAGGTGTCTAATAACTAACAACTGCTTAAGAGTATTTTCCCCTCATTATCAAGACGTGACCTTTTTGTTCTTCTCTTCTCTTCTAGTAAACTCATGTCAGTGGCCGTCTCTCTCTTCGCGTCTAGTTATGTCTTCCACTGGACATCTTTCTTTCCCACCACTCCTCTGAGGTATCCACCGACCTTTGATGGGCGTGTCATTCTCTATCCCTCCCTCCAAAATGTGCGAGACTACCTTAGCTGGAGGCAGGTGGACTGTCATATAAATAACCTCCATAACACGTGCTTCTGGGCACTGGTGGACTCCGGGAAAACCAAAGAAGAAGCAGATAAGGAATTGTGTGTGAGTTAACTTACGCTTAGGTGTCCCCATGGAAATGCATGTATTGCCAACCTGCCTCAACCTAGTATAATGTTGGTCCAGTGTCTGTCCCCATAGAGCTATTGTCAACCTACTTCAACGTGCCTCAACCCAGTCTGATGTTGGTCCAGTGTGTGTCCCCATAGAGCTATTGTCAACCTACTTCAACCTGCCTCAACCCAGTCTGATGTTGGTCCAGTGTGTGTCCCCATAGAGCTATTGTCAACCTCCTTCAACCTGCCTCAACCCAGTGTGATGTTGGTCCAGTGTGTTTCCCCATAGAGCTATTGTCAGCCTACTTCAACTTACCTCAACCCAGTGTGATGTTGGTCCAGTGTGTATCCCCATAGAGCTATTGTCAGCCTACTTCAGACACAACCCAGTGTGATGTTGTGTGTCCCCATAGAGCTATTGTCAACCTACTTCAGCCTCAACCCAGTATGATGTTGGTCCAGTGTGTGTCTCCATAGAGCTATTGTCAACCTACTTCAACCTGCCTCAACCCAGTGTGATGTTGGTCCAGTGTGTATCCCCATAGAGCTATTGACAACCTACTTCAACCTGCCTCAACCCAGTGTGATGTTGGTCCAGTGTGTTTCCCCATAGAGCTATTGTCAGCCTACTTCAACTTACCTCAACCCAGTGTGATGTTGGTCCAGTGTGTATCTCCATAGAGCTATTGTCAGCCTACTTCAGACACAACCCAGTGTGATGTTGTGTGTCCCCATAGAGCTATTGTCAACCTACTTCAGCCTCAACCCAGTATGATGTTGGTCCAGTGTGTGTCCCCATAGAGCTATTGTCAACCTACTTCAACCTGCCTCAACCCAGTGTGATGTTGGTCCAGTGTGTATCCCCATAGAGCTATTGACAACCTACTTCAACCTGCCTCAACCCAGTGTGATGTTGGTCCAGTGTGTGTCCCCATAGAGCAGGGGTCCCCAACCTTTTCAGCCAAGGGCCACAAAGCTAAACTCAGGAGGGCCGGGGTGCCCAACCTTGGAAGGACAGAAAAAACAAGCAAGGTAACCATCATGATTACTAATGCGACACCTGGTGTATTTTACAACCACAAAGAGATATAATATCGGGGTTAAATGAAGAGGTTGACAGAAGGAGCACGTCAGAAAAGTGATGATCTGACATTTGCGAATGCAACCTACTCTTGGCGTGCTTCATCTCGGAGAACATCTGTTCACAGCAGTATGTGGTGCCAAACATGCTCTCTACTTGCTGGGCGAGGGTGGTAAGGTTGGCCGTCCAGAAGGGAGCACGTGGTAAGGTTGAGGAACTGTCCAGATGGGAGCACATGGTTCCTATAGAAATTGAGGATATGGCAAGCAAGTAACGTGGACTTCAGATCTTCTGAACACTAGAGATCAATGAGTTCCATCTGCAGTTTTAACGGCACTTCTTCACAGTCTACAGCAAAAGGGAAAGAGAAAATTTTGAAAGCTGGGGCGTATGACCTCATGTCAGCAAAACATCTGGCAAACTCAGAGTGGAGGTCACCGATAAACTTCACCCAGACATTGATGCCAACATCATCAGAGCAAGATGACAGATGAGGAAAGTTTGACAGGTTGTTCTTCTCCAGTTGAGATTCCCAGAAGTGGAGCTTCAACTCCAATGCAGAGATACGTGGGTGCAAGTCGCAGACTAGGAGGTCCTTTCCCTGAAGTTGGAGGTTGAGCTGGTTCAGGTGAGCCATGATGTCGGCAAGGAAGGCCAGCTTGGCAATCCAACTCGGGTCAGAAAACATCTTGAACCCTCCCAGATCCATTGAAGAAGGCCACCATCTCCTTTCTGAGGTCAAACACCCTGCTGAGCATCTTGCCACAACTCAGCCAACGAACTTCACAAAGTACAGTAGATCGCCATATTCTGCTTTCATCTCTACCAGAAGTTCTGGAAATTGGCGATGATTCAGTGAACATGCAACAATCACATTCACTGCCTTCACAACAGTTGCCATGACGTCCTTCATAGTTGCTGATTTGGCGTACAGGGCTTCCTGGTGACGATGCAATGTAGCCTTTTAATCGGCTGATGGTGGCCGGATGCCTCAACATGCTTGTGCATAAGTGAGACGAACCCTTTCTTCTCCCCAACCATGGCTGGAGCACCGTCTGTTGTGATGGCAGTCAGGCAAGACAAATCCATATTCATTTCAACAACGCACTTCGGCACTGTTTTCAAAATATTTGCGCCAGTATTGGTGCCCTTCATCGGGACAACTTGCAGAAACTCCTCACATACTTCAAAGTCGGGGTTGACACCTCCAACAAACACACACAGCTGAGCAGTGTCTTTCACATCGGTCCTCTCATCCCAAGGACAGTGAGACGATGGAGAGAGAAGCACAGAGTTCCTTCACGGCAGATCTCATGTTCCCAGCCATCTCTTCTATACGCTGTGTGACTGTCGTCATGGAGAGGCTGACATTCGCAAACGCATCCCTCTTCTCAGGGGAGACTGCATCCATAGTGGCCAGCATACAGCTCTTCACAAACTCTCCTTCTGAGGAATGGCTTCAGCTGCTTTGCGATCAGCAATGACACTGTAGCTAGCGCAAGTGTTCTGTGAGCTCTCCGTTGCTTGCTTTCTCATCAAGGTAGTCTACTTCTCCAGACTGGCAGACACTCTGTCTCTTCTCTGTGCTCTTGTCGATGTACTTTGCCTGCTGAAGTGTCTTTTCACGTTGAACTCCATGAAGACACTCGAAGATTCAAGACAGATGAAGCAGAGACTGGCTTCCCCTTTAGCTCAACAAAGAAGTTCCGATCATCCACGCCTCGTTGAAAATGTGATTCTCTGCCTCTATTTTCCTCTTTTTATTCTCAGAAGCCATTGATGGCTCTGTGAATGAAAAAAAGAGGGAAAATACTGTCAAAAGAACAATCTCAGTCTTAAAGAAGTAAAATAAAATATTATAAACTAGAGGGCAGTCGATAGACCGCATACCTCGACTTACCATAGCAAGACAATAATGGGAAATTTGAAGTCAGCTATAGCATCTTCAGCACGCATCTTCTGCACTCACCAGTCATGTGACTGCGCATGCAGACTGCGCTGACTTGCGATCGAACACACACTAAAGCGAGGACGAGGACTTTCTCTCGTAAATGAAAATCAGAAGAAGCATATGGGAGATAAAACAATAAATGTCATTTCTCAGGCAATGGGGCCGTGGGCCGCACTGATGATGACCTCGCAGGCTGCATGCGGTCCTCTGGCTGCAGGTTGGGAACCCCTGCCATAGAGTCAACTGTCAACGTACTTCAACCTGCCTCAACCTGGTGTGATGTTGGTCCAGTGTGTGTAGGTGTGTGTGTGCGTGCATGTGTACTTGTGTTCGTTTTGTTATAATTCCACTCAAGGTCTGAATGCTGACACGCTTGTGGTCAATCAGCAAATTCTATAGAACTATTAATTAATCTGATGATGTATATGGTGTGGGGTGTTAACCACAGAGGGAGGGGGAGTCCCACTGCTTAGGGTTTTCCCACATCTGTTGTGGTGGGGAATTGTGTGGTGCTGCCCCTGCTATTGTGATGAATAGAGATACAGCAGTGCTACTAATAGAAGTATGAGTGGTGCTGCACCTGTTATAGTGATATAATGAATAAGGGATACAGCAGTGCTATTAATAGAAGTATGTACATGGCACTCAGACCACACCTACTCCACATGCTGCATCTCTATTTGCATGTGTGTGGTTGGCCCCTCTAGACTTGTGGCAGCCATTTATTTATCTCTGTTTTAATACATGTAGTAATAATTGTTGTTATTATCATAAAAGCTGGCTTGGGCATATTCTTTTTTAAAGCACAAATCTCACTGATGATTCCAGCCCCCACTATCAGTAGTATATATCACTGATGATTCCAACCCCCCCTATTAGTAGTATATATCACTGATGATTCCAGCCCCCCCTATTAGGAGCATATCTCACCGGTGATTCTGGCCTTCACTATTAGGGGCACACACAATGTGGTATCTTGAACCACAAAACTATGAGTTGTTGAGTCGAGTCTTCTACGAAGTTAGAGGATGGGAGCTGAGAAAAGCCTCTGCTTAGGAAGAAATAGTCAATGTTACTGACCCCCTAGCCAGGAAGCCAATGCTAACTGAACCCCTAGCTAGGTAGACCCCCTAGCTAGGAACATTACTGACCCCCTTGCTAGGAAATCAAGACCCCCTAGCCAGAAAGTCAATGTTAACTGACCCCCTAGCTAGGAAGAGCTACTCCAGAAAAGCATAAGATGGTTAGGCTACATAACTGATGAAGGTTGTAGACTCCATTGCAGCACTGGCATGAGTGAGAGCATATGGATGAAGGATGTCTCCATGTCTTGTTGGGTGATGATCTTGGCCTCATCATAATTAGCACAGCTACACTTAGAGCCATGTCCCCACTCCATTAGTGTTAATTACAACTCAACTAACAGGGCATAAACATGATGGATTGTAGATAATGGTGCTAGTCTGGGGCACTCTCCAGATACTATGAGACACACTGTGGCACTCTCCACACTGTTGGGCCACACTGTGGCACTCTCATACTATCATCTATCTATGTGTATATCTCTGTTTCCTCCACTTGTCAGTATCTATCATCTAGGTATGTGTATATCTCTGTTTCACCCACTTGTCAGTATCTATCATCTACAGTGAAGGTATGTGTATATCTCTATTTCCCCCACTTGTCAGTATCTATCATCTAGGTATGTGTATGTCTCTGTTTCCCCCACTTGTCAGTATCTATCATCTAGGTATGTGTATATCTCTGTTTCACCCACTTGTCAGTATCTATCCATCTATCTATGTATATCTATCTCTATTGTTCCTCCCACTCATAATTTCCTCCCACTCATAACAATTTTAGTACCAGGAGATTCCAATACTTCCTGATCCTAATTAAACCATTTCTCAATTACAAAAAAAAATGGCTGTATAAAAGGTCTTCGTTGATGAGCTCTCGTATGAGCTCTCGAGCTAGCTCATGTTGTATGTTATAGGCAATACAATGACCTTCGCTCAGTTCTGCTGTCTGGTTGGTGGAGCTCTCCTGTGCAGCTGTTACCAAGTCCTTGAAGGAGGCTGTAGCTGATCCTCTACCAAAAGACTTGCTGTCTGGTAGGTGGAGCTCTCCTGTGCAGCCTTTACCAAGTCCTTGAAGGAGGCTGTAGCTGACTCTACATGTTACAATCAATATAGCAACAAGACATGGCACGTGCTGATATGTGGAATGTACAGCAGTAAACAAGTCAGAAGAAGTGTTTGAATGTGCTGAAGTTCTTAGAAGCTCTGAGTTGAACTTTGCAGTTATGACAGTGGAGTGATTCTCCACCACTCAACTATAATTTATAGAAGGGAACAACCAGAAAAATGAACACAAATATTGAACACGAACAAAATTATATTTGAATTGAAAGCAAGCAACTGCCTTCAAGCAACTGCAATATTGGATTGACTTGGCAAGAGATCAGTATAGTGACGAACATGCTTTCATTTTTATGGTAAAGGGTCATTAACTGGTTGTGGTCTACAAGGGTGCGGTCTTATCTCCCTTCTTTTTTTCTAGCAGGTCATTATTTTCTAGCAGGTCATTGTTTTTAAATATAATTCTTGTGTTGGCTCTGTCCTGTAGTCACTCAAAATTGCATTGTCAGCACACTGGTTGTCACTCCCCTATAAGCAAGAGGGCTTTTCATAGCCTAAGCTCTCCTCAGTTCCTTTGTTTTTGCAGCTCGCTTGGCTCTCTCTCTCTTGCTCATCTCTTGCTCTTGCTCCATTGTTGTACTGAGCAGCAGTGTAATTAAGCACTGCACAGAATTACGATGTTGATGTTCATACAAGCCTCTTAGTGTTGTTAGCTGTGGGTAATCCCTTACCTGTGGGAAATTATTGTAAGTACTAGTGGGGAAAGGGGAAAAACCTTACCTGAGGGACTATTAATGACCTGAGGGACTATTAATGTACCTTATAAGTGGGGAATCCCTTACCTGATATCTTATTAGTGGGGAAAACCTTACCTAAGGGAAACTCATTATTGTACCTTACTAGAGGGGGAAATCCTTACCTCAGGGAAACCAACATATTATATTGTCCCAAAATCCTAAGCTAGTGGTCAGAATTTACTATGTATATGGTGGCCAAAAACCAAGCCCTAGCGCTAGCTCAGGCATGTCTTCACCCTAGCCCTGCTGGTCCCATGCCTTCACCCTAGCCTAACCTAGCCTTGCTGGTCCTAGCTCAGGCATGCCTTCACCCTAGCCTAACCTAGCCCTAGCCTAGCTCAGGCATGCCTTCACCCTAGCCTAACCTAGCCCTGCTTGCCGTAGCTCAGGCATGCCTTCACTCTAGCCTAACCTAGCCCTGCTTGCCCTAGCTCGGCATGCCTTCACCCTAGCCTAACCTAGCCCTGCTTGCCCTAGCTCAGGCATGCCTTCACCCTAGCCTAACCTAGCCCTGCTGGTCCTAGCTCGGCATGCCTTCACCCTAGCCTAACCTAGCCCTGCTTGCCCTAGCTCAGGCATGCCTTCACCCTAGCCTAACCTAGCCCTGCTTGCCCTAGCTCAGGCATGCCTTCACCCTAGCCCTGCTTGCCCTAGCTCGGCATGCCTTCACCCTAGCCTAACCTAGCCCTGCTGGTCCTAGCTCATGACATACATAGCCTAAGCCTAGCTCTCGCCCTCTCTCTCTATCTTAGCTCTAGCCTTGGCTGAAACTGTAGCCCTAGATGTGCTGGTGCCAACTGTGCCCATGCTCAAGCCTAGACCCTACCTGCCTTATAGGAACAGGATAACTTCATGCTGGTGCCAGCAGTGCCCATGCCCAAGCCTAGCCCCTACCTGCCCTATAGGAACATTCACGGATATTACTCTAGTTAAGGTGAAAGGTGAAACATTATGCTAGGGTGGGCAGCTGTATCACATGCCATACCTACACCAGGTTCACCGGCAGTTGATGTTGTTGTTGGCTTCCTTCACCGGAAATTGTCTAACCTGAATCCCTGCATAGTATATTCTAGAGGGCAGAGTAGCCATACCAACGACGCTGGTCTATGTAGCCTGAAGCCCTGGGTTGCATACTCTAGAGGGTATGGTAGCCATATCAATGGACGCTGTTGTGTGCCAAAAATGTTCGTTCATCCTTTCCATTGTATTATGTGTGTCTGGACTCTGCACTTGTTTTTTAAACACCGGATTTGGGTAACACGCACTTGTGCGTGAGGCCATGTGGCACTTAGGAACCCAAGTAAGGTTATTATTATTAATATAGCTTAATAGTTAGTTTATACAGCAACAAA
>JAQNBH010000007.1:42554871-42659987 GCA_028752905.1 Cladorhizidae sp. MBARI D1340-BT2
AGACACACAGGCAGGCGGGGAAGATAGCTTCACACTGGAAATATCTTCCTCGTAAGATATTTGAATTTCAGAGAAGTCGTCACAGCCTTGGCACTTGTCTAGGTACGTATTGCAATATTAAGCCTTTTTTATACTGCTTGCTACTGCATAGTTAATGGACCTCTTTCACTATCCCTCAACTGTTGGTTTCCATATTACACACCATGGCCTAGCTATCTTGTCCGTAGCTCTTCAGCAGGTTTTTCTGCCAAAGTCAATTATCTCACAGTCAATCACTCAGTAAAATATAATTCTTAGACCACAAGTTCGTTGAAAATACAAGGACACGAAATATTTTCATATGGGTTATTTTAAACACGAAACATTCCAGATTTTACAGTATGATCTAGGACTTTGTACACCTTTGCACCTCTGCCACACCTTTGCACCTCTGCCACACCTTTGCACCTCTGCCACACTTTGCACCTCTGCCACAACTTTGCACCTCTGCCACACTTTGCACCTCTGCCACAACTTTGCACCTCTGCCACACCTTTGCACCTCTGCCACACCTTAGCCTCTGTCACACCTTAGCACCTCTGCCACACCCTTGCACCTCTGCCATACCTTTGCACCTCTGCCACACCTTTGCACCTCTGCCACACCTTAGCCTCTGTCACACCTTAGCACCTCTGCCGCACCTTTGTACCTCTGCCACACCTTTGCACCTCTGCCACACCTTTGCACCTCTGCCACACCTTAGCACCTCTGTCGCACCTTAGCACCTCTGACACACCTTAGCACCTCTGCCACAGTTTGCACCTGCGAATCCTTGCATTTTCTGCTGCTCCCTACATGTCCTCTCGTGATTGGCAGTTACTCGCTTTCTAGGAGCAAGTTTAAGTTGCTTATCTAGAAAGTCATTGTATCTATACTATGTCAACTGAGAGGGTATTGAGCGATGTGTCGTTTATTAGACAGGACTAAGTAATGGCTCACTACCTATGCACTTGCCTGTGGTGGGGATAAGGCAGGACAGACCTGTGGTGCCGGCACCTCCGTAGCCCCTGGTCCTGTGGTGGGCAGTCCAGGTGTCACGCTAGCCCAGTATTCCTGGCCCAGTGGTGTTGGTGTCACCCTAGCCCAGTATTCCTGGTCCAGTGGTGTTGGTGTCACCCTAGCCCAGTATCCCTGGCCCAGTGGTGTTGGAGTCACCCTAGCCCAGTATGGTCCAGTTGTGTCCAGTTGTGCCAGGACTACTCTAGCCCAGTACCCCTGGTCCAGTTGTGCCAGGAGTATTCTAGCCAAGTACCCCTGGTCCAGTTGTGCCAGGAGTATTCTAGCCCAGTATCCCTACCCCCACTCTGGTATTTGGAGGGTAAGAACTTGTAATATTGCACCCCCAGAGTGACTCTGGGAATATTGCACCTCCAGGAGTGACCCTGGGAATATTGCACCTCCAGGAGTGACCCTGGGAATATTGCACCTCCAGGAGTGACCCTGGGGGGATATGCACAGCATCACTGCATACAGATGAGGTGATGAGGACTAGATGCAGAAGGTGAGGTCACCAGCGTATCTTCCACTATTTACCACTACTCGATATTTGCGTTTCAAAGTAAATGTCCAGTTATTCCTCCTCCGGAGCCGTCTCATTGGAGTATGGTTCTAGCTACATTATGACCTCATTGCCAGTGATGTCATAACCTACGGCGATCAAATGGTCTAGCTCTAAGAGCATTCATTAAAAGTGAAACTTCAATTTTAGACTTTCCGGTTAAAAATAGGCAGTGAGCTGAGCTAATTATCATAGATCACTATCTTAGGATGCAAAATTGGGAAGTGAAAGCATTGCTCGTTAACTGGGATCACTCCCGTGAGGGAGAGGGGAGGACGGAGTGAGAGGATGAAGGGTGGAGGGGAGAGTGGGAGGGAGAGGGGAGGAGAGGAGAGAGAAAAAGGGAGGGATGAGGAAGGTGAGGGAGGGGTGTGGAGGGATGAGGAAGGTGAGGTGTGTGGTGAGGGGTGGGAAAGGATGAGGAAGGTGAGGTGTGTGGAGGGGTGAGGGGTGGGGTGTGGAGGGATGAGGAAGGTGAAGGGTGGGAGGGATGAGGAAGGTGAGGGGTGGGGAGGGATGAGGAAGGTGAGGGGTGTGGAGGGATGAGGAAGATGAGGCGTGTTTATTGGAAAATTCATAAGGCAACAAAGATGAATATTTATTGCAATGATGCTTTGCATGAGTACATGTAGTTGGTGTGAAGTTGTGTTACGCTAGGTTGAGGAGAGGTGGCATCACTTGGGTCAACCCCCTAAGTTTGTGGCCCTAATTGAGTGAACACCTCCCCTTAGGTAGTGCATCATGTGGTGAGCCCTCCTATTTAAAGAGCAATCACATGAGCCCTCCTATTTAAAGGAGCAATCACATGAGCCCTCCTATTTAAAGAGCAATCACATGAGCCCTCCTATTTAAAGGAGCAATCACATGAGCCCTCCTATTTAAAGAGCAATCACATGAGCCCTCCTATTTAAAGGAGCATCACCTGAGCCCTCCTATTTAAAGAGCAATCACATGAGCCCTCCTATTTAAAGGAGCAATCACATGAGCCCTCCTATTTAAAGAGCAATCACATGAGCCCTCCTATTTAAAGAGCAATCACATGAGCCCTCCTATTTAAAGAGCAATCACATGAGCCCTCCTATTTAAAGAGCAATCACATGAGCCCTCCTATTTAAAGGAGCATCACCTGAGCCCTCCTATTTAAAGAGCAATCACATGAGCCCTCCTATTTAAAGGAGCAATCACATGAGCCCTCCTATTTAAAGAGCAATCACATGAGCCCTCCTATTTAAAGAGCAATCACGTGAGCCCTCCTATTTAAAGAGCAATCACATGAGCCCTCCTATTTAAAGAGCAATCACATGAGCCCTCCTATTTAAAGGAGCAATCACATGAGCCTTCCTATTTAAAGGAGCAATCACATGAGCCCTCCTATTTAAAGAGCAATCACATGAGCCCTCCTATTTAAAGGAGCAATCACACAAGCCCTCCTATTTAAAGAGCAATCACATGAGCCCTCCTATTTAAAGGAGCAATCACATGAGCCTTCCTATTTAAAGTAACAATCACATGAGCCCTCCTATTTAAAGAGCAATCACATGAGCCCTCCTATTTAAAGGAGCAATCACATGAGCCCTCCTATTTAAAGGAGCAATCACATGAGCCCTCCTATTTAAAGAGCAATCACATGAGCCTTCCTATTTAAAGGAGCAATCACATGACCCCTCCTATTTAAAGAGCAATCACATGAGCCCTCCTATTTAAAGAGCAATCACATGAGCCCTCCTATTTAAAGAGCAATCACATGAGCCTTCCTATTTAAAGGAGCAATCACACGAGCCCTCCTATTTAAAGGAGCAATCACATGAGCCTACCTATTTAAAGGAGCAATCACATGAGCCCTCCTATTTAAAGAGCAATCACATGAGCCCTCCTATTTAAAGGAGCAATCACACGAGCCCTCCTATTTAAAGGAGCAATCACATGAGCCTTCCTATTTAAAGGAGCAATCACATGAGCCCTCCTATTTAAAGAGCAATCACATGAACCCATCTATTTAATGAGCAATCACATGAGCCCTCCTATTTAAAGGTGCAATCACATGAGCCTTCCTATTTAAAGGAGCAATCATATGAGCCCTCCTATTTAAAGAGCAATCACATGAGCCCTCCTATTTAAAGGAGCAATCACATGAGCCCTCCTATTTAAAGAGCAATCACATGAGCCCTCCTATTTAAAGGAGCAATCACACAAGCCTTCCTATTTAAAGGAGCAAACACATGAGCCCTCCTATTTAAAGGTGCAATCACATGAGCCTTCCTATTTAAAGGAGCAATCACACAAGCCTTCCTATTTAAAGGAGCGATCACACACCATCTACAAACTTGTTCAACCTTGAAGTAGTTTCCTGTTGGCTCCTCCCTATAGATGTGCAGTAAAATTATTATTGCAGCTACTGTTTGATTCCCACCTCTGCACCAACAGAAAGCTGCACTTGACTCTCGCCAGCATGCTCCATGGTGACTCGTCTAAAAAACAATAAACTTCAAATTTGCACATGTACACACATCCAAAATTAGTGGGATATTTACTCTATGAATCCCATTACAGCACTTTCTGTAGTTTTTCTACAGATGATGGTATACAACTCCTTATAAGGTAATTTTCATTGTTTGTGCTATTGTGGTCAGGCCATTGCCTGTTGTGGTTTGCGTAGCATTTGATACCCATTGCCTGTTTTCATTACGAGCAAGGGACTGTAAACACTCACCTGGCCATGACGTCCTGGAGCATTGAGGAAGAACTTGACGTTAGGGAACTTCTGCCAAACAACTGACTAGTTGAGTGCTTGCGTACTCTCCTCGGAACTCCCCTTGCATCATTCTAGCTGTATCCTCTGGGATTGAAACTTTTAATACCCTTTCCCACAAGAAATATTGACCTTAGTCCCACATCCTATGTATACTGTATAGCAAACATCCCCTTCCATGTTGGCTCTAAAGCACTCGGCAATGACATGCTGTATTGGGCAGGGAATTTTAAAAATGACCTGACAAAGGTCGGGTCACTACCGTGGCTACCTAATAGAAATTGGTGGGAAATTTAAAAATGAACTGACAAAGGTCAGGTCACTACTGCAGCAACCTTAAAATGACCTCTGAGACCAAATCCAAGGCTGTCATTGATTCCGAGGGGGGCGGGTATCTATCTAATAATCTACTATCTCTAATGGCAAGTTTGTCCTGTACTGGTGGTACACCTACCTAGATCTTAAATGGCCAATATTAGTGCACTAGACATGTATTTTTTTGTTGCCGTTTCACATTCAGTATGTATATAAATGTGTGCACTAACTCACTTGAAGTGTCTGTTTATTAATATTAGGGGGAAGATCTTTAGTGTACTCCATGTAAACAGAGAGGGGAGTAGAAAAATGACTGGCAAAGGTCGGGTCATTACCGTGGCAACCTGATAGAAATTGGCGGGAAATTTAAAATTGAACTGACAAAGGTCAGGTCACTGCAGTAGCGACCTTTAAATGACCTCTGAGTCCAAATCCAAGGCTGTCATTGGCTCGGGGGGGGGAGTTCCAAAGTAATTAGCTCTTGATGTTGCAGCAGGCCTGAGAAGAATGGAAGCAAACGGACAGACAAGTGGATATGTTTGTTTTTATGTGCTATTTGGTTAATATTTTTATTTGGTTAATATTTTGTTTGTTTCTTGTACAGGGTACGTTCTCCCGGGATAAAAATGAGCTGCTCTTTAACACTTTTTCTATTAATTACAACAAAATTCCGCACATTTTCCGAAAGGGTTCAGTGTTGCTATGGGGACAGGACGACACCTGTGCCAGCCTTGATAGCCTTGCAAATAGTGAAGTGAAAGTGGAAACAATTGCACAGGAGGAAATTAAGGGGTCTCCAGCAGAAGGGGTGAAGCTCTCGCAGACATCACCGACAGCCTTGGACGAGGCTTCACCTGATCCTGAAGGAAGTAGGTGTAGGAACATTTCCAAGAAGAAAACTAAACGAACACTTTTAACGCTTCATGAGGACATTATAGGACAGTCTTTCTGGAACCAACGTCCACATATTTTGCAATGATGACTAATGTATAAGGTGACAATGTGTGTGGTGGATGATGCACCTGTATATGACCACAGCTACTTGTGCAACAGTTTCCAAACATGACAACTCATTGGGAAGAATGGATTGCAGTTCACTTCCTATGAATGATTCATATAATTACTTGGCCACATGTGTATAAAGATATATAGAGAGAGAAGAGACTAACATACACATGATCCTATTAGTATATATATATATATAGAGAGAGAAGAGACTAACATACACATGATCCTATTAGTATATATATATATAGAGAGAGAGAAGAGACTAACATACACATGATCCTATTAGTATATATATATATAGAGAGAGAAGAGACTAACATACACATGATCCTATTAGTATATATATAGAGAGAGAGAAGAGACTAACATACACATGATCCTATTAGTATATATATAGAGAGAGAGAGAGAAGAGACTAACATACACATGATCCTATTAGTATATATATAGAGAGAGAGAAGAGACTAACATACACATGATCCTATTAGTATATATATATAGAGAGAGAGAGAGGAGACTAACATACACATGATCCTATTAGTATATATATAGAGAGAGAGAAGAGACTAACATACACATGATCCTATTAGTATATATAGAGAGAGAGAGAAGAGACTAACATACACATGATCCTATTAGTATATATATATAGAGAGAGAGAAGAGACTAACATACACATGATCCTATTAGTATATATATATAGAGAGAGAGAAGAGACTAACATACACATGATCCTATTAGTATATATATATAGAGAGAGAGAAGAGACTCACATACACATGATCCTATTAGTATATATATATATAGAGAGAGAAGAGACTAACATACACATGATCCTATTAGTATATATATAGAGAGAGAGAAGAGACTAACATACACATGATCCTATTAGTATATATATATAGAGAGAGAGAAGAGACTCACATACACATGATCCTATTAGTATATATATAGAGAGAAGAGACTAACATACACATGATCCTATTAGTATATATATATAGAGAGAGAGAAGAGACTAACATACACATGATCCTATTAGTATATATATAGAGAGAGAGAGGAGACTAACATACACATGATCCTATTAGTATATATATAGAGAGAAGAGACTCACATACACATGATCCTATTAGTATATATATATAGAGAGAAGATACTAACATACACATGATCCTATTAGTATATATATATAGAGAGAAGAGACTAACATACACATGATCCTATTAGTATATATATATAGAGAGAGAGGAGACTAACATACACATGATCCTATTAGTATATATATATATAGAGAGAGAGAAGAGACTCACATACACATGATCCTATTAGTATATATATATAGAGAGAGAGAAGAGACTCACATACACATGATCCTATTAGTATATATATATAGAGAGAGAGAAGAGACTCACATACACATGATCCTATTAGTATATATATATAGAGAGAGAGAAGAGACTAACATACACATGATCCTATTAGTATATATATAGAGAGAGAAGAGACTAACATACACATGATCCTATTAGTATATATATATAGAGAGAGAGGAGACTAACATACACATGATCCTATTAGTATATATATATAGAGAGAGAGAGAGAAGAGACTAACATACACATGATCCTATTAGTATATATATATAGAGAGAGAGAAGAGACTCACATACACATGATCCTATTAGTATATATATATAGAGAGAGAGAAGAGACTCACATACACATGATCCTATTAGTATATATATATAGAGAGAGAGAAGAGACTAACATACACATGATCCTATTAGTATATATATAGAGATAGAAGAGACTAACATACACATGATCCTATTAGTATATATATATAGAGAGAGAAGAGACTAACATACACATGATCCTATTAGTATATATATATAGAGAGAAGAGACTAACATACACATGATCCTATTAGTATATATATATATAGAGAGAGAGAGAAGATACTAACATACACATGATCCTATTAGTATATATATATAGAGAGAGAAGAGACTAACATACACATGATCCTATTAGTATATATATATAGAGAGAGAAGAGACTAACATACACATGATCCTATTAGTATATATATATAGAGAGAGAGAAGAGACTAACATACACATGATCCTATTAGTATATATATATATAGAGAGAGAGAAGAGACTTAACATACACATGATCCTATTAGTATATATATATATAGAGAGAGAAGAGACTCACATACACATGATCCTATTAGTATATATATATATAGAGAGAGAGAAGAGACTAACATACACATGATCCTATTAGTATATATATATAGAGAGAGGAGACTAACATACACATGATCCTATTAGTATATATATATAGAGAGAGAGAAGAGATTAACATACACATGATCCTATTAGTATATATATATATAGAGAGAGAGAAGAGACTCACATACACATGATCCTATTAGTATATATATATAGAGAGAGAAGAGACTAACATACACATGATCCTATTAGTATATATATATATAGAGAGAGAGAGAGAAGAGACTAATTACATACACATGATCCTATTAGTATATATATAGAGAGAGAAGAGACTAACATACACATGATCCTATTAGTATATATATAGAGAGAGAGAAGAGACTAACATACACATGATCCTATTAGTATATATATATAGAGAGAGAAGAGACTAACATACACATGATCCTATTAGTATATATATATAGAGAGAGAGAGGAGACTAACATACACATGATCCTATTAGTATATATATAGAGAGAGAGAAGAGACTAACATACACATGATCCTATTAGTATATATATATAGAGAGAGAGAAGAGACTAACATACACATGATCCTATTAGTATATATATATAGAGAGAGAGAAGAGACTCACATACACATGATCCTATTAGTATATATATATATAGAGAAGAGACTCACATACACATGATCCTATTAGTATGTATATATAGAGAGAGAAGAGACTCACATACACATGATCCTATTAGTATATATATATAGAGAGAGAGAGAAGAGACTAACATACACATGATCCTATTAGTATATATATATAGAGAGAGAAGAGACTAACATACACATGATCCTATTAGTATATATATATAGAGAGAAGAGACTAACATACACATGATCCTATTAGTATATATATAGAGAGAGAGAAGAGACTCACATACACATGATCCTATTAGTATATATATATAGAGAGAAGAGACTAACATACACATGATCCTATTAGTATATATATAGAGAGAGAAAAGAGACTAACATACACATGATCCTATTAGTATATATATAGAGAGAGAAGAGACTAACATACACATGATCCTATTAGTATATATATATAGAGAGAAGAGACTAACATACACATGATCCTATTAGTATATATATAGAGAGAGAGAAGAGACTAACATACACATGATCCTATTAGTATATATATATATATATATAGAGAGAGAGAAGAGACTAACATACACATGATCCTATTAGTATATATATATAGAGAGAGAGAAGAGACTTACATACACATGATCCTATTAGTATATATATATAGAGAGAGAGAGAGAGACTAACATACACATGATCCTATTAGTATTATATATAGAGAGAGAAGAGACTAACATACACATGATCCTATTAGTATATATATATATAGAGAGAGAAGAGACTAACATACACATGATCCTATTAGTATATATATAGAGAGAGAGAAGAGACTAACATACACATGATCCTATTAGTATATATATATAGAGAGAGAGAAGAGACTAATTACATACACATGATCCTATTAGTATATATATATAGAGAGAGAAGAGACTAACATACACATGATCCTATTAGTATATATATATAGAGAGAGAAGAGACTAACATACACATGATCCTATTAGTATATATATAGAGAGAGAGAAGAGACTAACATACACATGATCCTATTAGTATATATATATATAGAGAGAGAAGAGACTAATTACATACACATGATCCTATTAGTATATATATATAGAGAGAGAAGAGACTAACATACACATGATCCTATTAGTATATATATAGAGAGAGAGAAGAGACTAACATACACATGATCCTATTAGTATATATATATAGAGAGAGAAGAGACTAACATACACATGATCCTATTAGTATATATATATAGAGAGAGGAGACTAACATACACATGATCCTATTAGTATATATATATAGAGAGAGAGAAGAGACTAACATACACATGATCCTATTAGTATATATATATAGAGAGAGAGAAGAGATTAACATACACATGATCCTATTAGTATATATATATAGAGAGAGAGAAGAGACTAACATACACATGATCCTATTAGTATATATATATAGAGAGAGAAGAGACTAACATACACATGATCCTATTAGTATATATATATAGAGAGAGAGAGACTAACATACACATGATCCTATTAGTATATATATATAGAGAGAGAAGAGACTAACATACACATGATCCTATTAGTATATATATATAGAGAGAGAAGAGACTCACATACACATGATCCTATTAGTATATATATATAGAGAGAGAAGAGACTCACATACACATGATCCTATTAGTATATATATATAGAGAGAGAGAAGAGACTAACATACACATGATCCTATTAGTATATATATATAGAGAGAGAGAGACTAACATACACATGATCCTATTAGTATATATATATAGAGAGAGAAGAGACTAACATACACATGATCCTATTAGTATATATATATAGAGAGAGAAGAGACTAACATACACATGATCCTATTAGTATATATATATAGAGAGAGGAGACTAACATACACATGATCCTATTAGTATATATATATATAGAGAGAGAAGAGATTAACATACACATGATCCTATTAGTATATATATATAGAGAGAGAGAAGAGACTAACATACACATGATCCTATTAGTATATATATATAGAGAGAAGAGACTAACATACACATGATCCTATTAGTATATATATATAGAGAGAGAGAGAGAAGAGACTAACATACACATGATCCTATTAGTATATATAGAGAGAGAGAGAAGAGGCTAACATACACATGATCCTATTAGTATATATATATATAGAGAGAAGAGACTAACATACACATGATCCTATTAGTATATATATAGAGAGAGAAGAGACTAACATACACATGATCCTATTACGGCATCGACAGCAATCCATCTGCTCCTGTTTTAGACTATGTATGTACACATGCTGCTTGATGGAGACTCAAGTGTGGATTTGCTGTGTTTGATTTTGATGTCACTCTGTGCGTGATGGATGCATGAGACACTGAGGTGCTCTTGTCCCGTGCCCTCCAGCGATGGTGGTCCCATTCTGGAGGTACCAGGCGCTATTATAATTATGAGTTCATTATAAACTAACACCACTCACACCACATGGTGAACTAGAGACACAGAGCTGGCTCCCTGGCTCAAACACCACTCACACCACATGGTGAACTAGAGACACAGAGCTGGCACCCAGGCTCAAACACCACTCACACCACATGGTGAACTAGAGACACAGAGCTGGCTCCCTGGCTCAAACACACCACATGGTGAACTAGAGACACAGAGCTGGCTCCCGGGCTCAAACACCACTCACACCACATGGTGAACTAGAGACACAGAGCTGGCTCCCTGGCTCAAACACTACTCACATGGTGAACTAGAGACACAGAGCTGGCTCCCTGGCTCAAACACCACTCACACCACATGGTGAACTAGAGACACAGAGCTGGCTCCCTGGCTCAAACACCACTCACACCACATGGTGAACTAGAGACACAGAGCTGGCTCCCTGGCTCAAACACCACTCACACCACATGGTGAACTAGAGACACAGAGCTGGCTCCCTGGCTCAAACACCACTCACACCACATGGTGAACTAGAGACACAGAGCTGGCTCCCTGGCTCAAACATCACTCACACCACATGGTGAACTAGAGACACAGAGCTGGCTCCTGGGCTCAAACATCACTCACACCACATGGTGAACTAGAGACACAGAGCTGGCTCCCTGGCTCAAACACCACTCACACCACATGGTGAACTAGAGACACAGAGCTGGCTCCCAGGCTCAAACACCACTAACACCACATGGTGAACTAGAGACACAGAGCTGGCTCCCTGGCTCAAACATCACTCACACCACATGGTGAACTAGAGACACAGAGCTGGCTCCTGGGCTCAAACACCACTCACACCACATGGTGAACTAGAGACACAGAGCTGGCTCCCTGGCTCAAACATCACTCACACCACATGGTGAACTAGAGACACAGAGCTGGCTCCTGGGCTCAAACACCACTCACACCACATGGTGAACTAGAGACACAGAGCTGGCTCCCTGGCTCAAACATCACTCACACCACATGGTGAACTAGAGACACAGAGCTGGCTCCTGGGCTCAAACATCACTCACACCACATGGTGAACTAGAGACACAGAGCTGGCTCCCTGGGCTCAAACACCACTCACACCACATGGTGAACTAGAGACACAGAGCTGGCTCCCTGGCTCAAACACCACTCACACCACATGGTGAACTAGAGACACAGAGCTGGCTCCCTGGCTCAAACATCACTCACACCACATGGTGAACTAGAGACACAGAGCTGGCACCCAGGCTCAAACACACCACATGGTGAACTAGAGACACAGAGCTGGCTCCCGGGCTCAAACACCACTCACACCACATGGTGAACTAGAGACACAGAGCTGGCTCCCTGGCTCAAACACTACTCACATGGTGAACTAGAGACACAGAGCTGGCTCCTGGGCTCAAACACCACTCACACCACATGGTGAACTAGAGACACAGAGCTGGCTCCCGGGCTCAAACACCACTCACACCACATGGTGAACTAGAGACACAGAGCTGGCTCCCTGGCTCAAACACCACTCACACCACATGGTGAACTAGAGACACAGAGCTGGCTCCCTGGCTCAAACACCACTCACACCACATGGTGAACTAGAGACACAGAGCTGGCTCCCTGGCTCAAACATCACTCACACCACATGGTGAACTAGAGACACAGAGCTGGCTCCCTGGCTCAAACACCACTCACACCACATGGTGAACTAGAGACACAGAGCTGGCTCCCTGGCTCAAACACCACTCACACCACATGGTGAACTAGAGACACAGAGCTGGCTCCCTGGCTCAAACATCACTCACACCACATGGTGAACACCACTCACACCACATGGTCAACTAGAGCCACAGAGCTGGCTCCTGGGCTCAAACACCACTCACACCACATGGTGAACTAGAGCCACAGAGCTGGCTCCCAGGCTCAAACACCACTCACACCACATGGTGAACTAGAGACACAGAGCTGGCTCCCTGGCTCAAACATCACCCACACCACATGGTGAACTAGAGACAGAGCTGGCTCCCGGGCTCAAACACCACTCACACCACATGGTGAACTAGAGCCACAGAGCTGGCTCCCAGGCTCAAACACCACTCACACCACATGGTGAACTAGAGACACAGAGCTGGCTCCCTGGCTCAAACATCACCCACACCACATGGTGAACTAGAGCCACAGAGCTGGCTCCCAGGCTCAAACACCACTCACACCACATGGTAAACTAGAGACACAGAGCTGGCTCCCGGGCTCAAACATCACTCACACCACATGGTGAACTAGAGACACAGAGCTGGCACCCAGGCTCAAGTTACATGGTCCCAAATAATTCCACACATGAAAATGCTGAACTACACGATTCATGTTCTATCTGAAACTGCCAGTTAGCATTATAATATGGGTTCTCTGAGCCCCTTAGACTGCATCTCTAACATGACTGTATTCAGCACTGTATGATATTCATATCCATACAAAGGAGTTAGGAAGTCCCTCCCCAAAGATAGTTTGTTTATTTTATTAAATTACCAGGGGTTTCTTGTGTTATGTATTGTCTTTGAAACAATAAACTTTCACTCCATATATGATGGGGGATGTGTAGTTTTATAAACAGGGGTAGTTTATATCACTATATATGATTGCCTCAATGCTGTAGCTACCACTGTGCATGTGCAGTTCTTAGGGAGTACTACTACAGGTTGTGCCATGTCTGAAGATTTTTTCATTATTCCTGATGAAGACTAGAGCTTCTAGTTGAAACGTCGAGAGAGTACAATTTCAAGTTGATTATTGAGGTTATAGTAAAATAATTGTGTTTGTTCTTGCGTCTAACCTGCTCCTGCAGGAAGTTAGGAACTTGTAAACAATGGCTAACCTTCTCAGAGCTAGGCCTACAAGCCAAGATTAGTGCACAGAGAGAACCATATTTAGAAAACTTGGTCTTTTGCATGTTGTGTACCCAGGACGATTGATGGATCACTGTAGTTAGCACACGAGACTGGAAACCATTGCTTTAGCTCTTCAAAGGTTACACAAACATAGCTAACAGAGTTAGTTCTTTGTGTCACGGTCATCAGCATTGTCAATAGCAAGATTTGTCCTGGCCCTAACCATAGCCTTTGCCCTGTATTTTACTCTATACCTAATGCTAGCCATTGCCCTAGCCCTAGCCATTACCCTGGCCCTAACTCGAGTGTATAACCTTAGCTATTGTCCTGGCCCTAACCTTAGCCTTTGCCCTGTATCTAACTCTAGCCATTGCCCTGGCCCTGGCCGTACCCTATCTATATGCTAGCCATTGCCCTGGCCCTAACCCTACCTGTATCTTGCCCTAACCGTTACCTTGACCCTAAACCTAGCCATTGCCCTGTAGCCATTGCCCTGTATCTAACCCTAGCCATTGCTCTGTGTCTAACCCTAGCCATTGCCCTAAACTTAGCCAAAGGCCTAATCAATCATTGATCTCTACATCATTGATGGTGCTATAATGCCAATGATTATAACACGCAAGCAATGTTCTGTTTAACTTCTAATACGTCAGATCTTGCAGCAACTGTGCAGGAGCTTGGTCATCAATTGACAAAACCATCCACCCGAGTGTGATACAGCTCGCCAGCCGGTCTACGAAAGCAGAGTTCAGCACCCTAGGCTAAACTTGTTTCATTGCTGGTCACTTATTATTATGATGGTGATGATGGTGATGATTAGAAGATAAAGACAGGGCTAAAGTCACTAATTCTCTCTCTTCTTCCCTCCGCCCCCCTGCACCCTCTCAATTGGCTTTCACTTTCACACTCGAAAAAGATGGTCTGATTTATAAAACTAACAATGGATCATTATTACAGAATAACACTTATAACTGGATAGATGAACTCTCATGTTAGCTTATAAGTAAATGTTGTATGGCTGTGAATGTTTGAGGAAGCCTTGACCAGTCCAAGCACAAGACGTTAGACTCCAAATCAGATGAGGTTATGCATCATGATGTTTACACACTGCACTCTGGAGTGAGGCAGGTTGAAGTACATGGCTGGCAACTGCTCTTGGGGATACACACTAGGTTGAAGTAGGTTGACAATAGCTCTAGGAACACACACTGGACTACCACCACACTGGGTTGAGGCAGGTTGACAATAGCTCTATGGGGGACACACACTGGACCAACACCACACTGGGTGGAGGCAGGTTGAAGTAGGTTGACAATAGTTCTATGGGGACACACTCTGGACCAACACCACACTGGGTTGAAATAGGTTGACAATAGGACACACACTGGACCAACACCACCCTGGGTTGACAATAGCTCTATGGTGACACACTCTGGACCAACACCACACTGGGTTGAAACAGGTCGACTCTATGGGGACACACACTGGACCAACACCACACTGGCACATTGAAATAGGTTGACAATAGCTCTTGGGGACACACACTGGACAACAACACACTGGGTTGAGGCAAATTGAAGTAGGTTGACAATAACTCTATGTGGGCATACATTTATCTGGGTTGAAGACCGAGTAATATTACGCAAAATAAAGGGTTAATATAGTACTGTGGTTGCTGCTAAATGCCATCAACAGGTCCATGCATTGTCTGTGAAAGAGATGGCGGGGAAGTAGAAACTTCATAATTTCACACACATAATGCATTCTGATGAACAACACACACCACTTGGTCCTACTTCATGCTTGTGCTGCACAAGGACAACTCCTCACATTCACTCCATCCACACCACATCTTCTCTTCCTCTCTCTGATTTTATGCAGACAACTACTTAGCAACACTGATTTTTTTTAAACCCAGTAGTGTTGGAATATTATTAGGAGACATGTGCACATAAGCTGGTGGTCAGTGGAGAGATAGCATTTTCAATCACATTTCTAGAACAATTGCAAATTTGTTTTGGCATATATACTCAAGTTAGAAATCTTTTGAAAGTCATTAGGCCCGCTACGACCACCGCCAAGCCCATGCCCAGACCCATAACGGATGTAGAAAGTGATACGTGCCAGTTCTTTGTGTCATAGTGCTGAACCAATGCATGGAGGCCACCCTGATCCCTGATCCAACTCTGTAGATTTTCCATTTCCTTATCCGTCCAGTTCACAAGTTCGGGAACTTTATGTCTAAGTTCGGCTCGCTCCGCACAATAGACGGCCATGTGCGCTGAAAAAGTGATGAAGGTAATAATCCTCCCCCAGTTGATAGCATCCCTGAACAGCTCGTATACAATCACGTCGTATGTGTGTTTCATATTGTTGTCATCCATGTTTAAAACGCAAAGCATATCATCAAACTGTTGCCTTCGTTCCTCATGTAGAATATCCGCAATTTCTTTCAGCACCTCATGGATATGATCGTAAGGGTTTGTTACTTCAGGTAGCAGGCGTGCTATGCCTGTGAAGCCGTTTCTCTTTAGTTGAGTCCTAATATATTTCCTTGATAGAGACTTGCACCTGTCAGCGTCCAGCGTAGCTGAAGGTGGTTTGTTAGGGGTAACGGTAGCGGAACTGTTGTAGGCTGAACTTTCCATCTTATTTTTTTGTATTTAGTGTAGTCTGCTTTCGCACACAACTCGAGAAATTCTTCTTTTATATTGCTGTTAGTGGGGGTAGGGGGGATAAACAGAGCCCATTTTAGGGGCGTAACTGGACACGTGACAACTGATGAGGTAATGGCAACCGCTATCTATTTAGCGATAAAAGAAAATTAGAAAATAGGCTCCGACTTCTTTTGTGCGAGTGCACGAAGTTCTTACAACCTGCTAGCCTTCTAGTTCTATATAACAGAAGAAGCTATAGGGACAATGTCTCAGCAGCGTACAGTGAGAGTACCAAGCCCCGCTGAGGCCGAGGTGGAAGATTTGGCTCAGGCTGGAACCGAAGAAGGACGTGAAACACGCGCATTTTTATTCGAGTACTTATCCAGAAGGGCCCAGAATGACAACGAGTTGAGGGAGTGTGACGCCCACATTATAGAACGAGAGAAGCAGGTGGCAGTTCAGGCAATATCTAGCTCCTCAGATGCAGCAGTAGAAGTGGCCGCCAGATTAGCTGATTTGGGTAAGTGTGTGGGTGTAGACATGATGTAGGATGCAGTGTTGATTTTGCATTGTGTTTTTCATGCCTCCCTCCCATGAGCCACGGTACAAACTCGACTACAGTGCTGTGGCTTGCATGGTCAGCAATGGGTGCTTAAGATGTTAAAGCCTTAGTGTCTATCCTGGCCCTAATTGGTCCCCCCCCCCCCCCCCCCCCCCCCCCCATTCCAGCTGTAGTTGTACCAAGTTTATATCTATTTAAAATAATTATAACAATGTAAGCTGCAGTTTGGTTGGATGGCATCCACTGAAGAAGGCTAAATCAGTCTAGGCCTACAGAAAAACTTCATTAAAAGAGATCCATCTAGGAGTACCTTCTTTCTCAAAGCTGAGGTGATTCAAAGTGTTACCTGGCAGGCATACGTAGGTGTCTATGCAGCTTCCACCTACATGGAGAGTTGTTCCCAGTAGGCATAGGTGCTTGTGCAGCCTTGCTCAGCACTTGAGCTTCCAGAAAGAGTAGGACGGGCTAGAAAGAGGACAGTGATGATTATTGCAATCTGGTTGCAATGTTCGGCCATTTCCTTCCCCCCCCCTTTTTTTTCCCTTGAAAAATATGCCACATACCATAAGCCTTAGCCAGGGAATTACATAATATATCCACCCACCTATCCAACTGTGCCCACAAGTGGATTGGACCAGGTTGATGGGTAACCACGTTCTTGTTGATGGTATTCGGCCGCAGCCATCAATCATTTGATGGGGTGTGAGTGATTTACAAGCATGTGAAGATGCCATGAAGGAGTTGTCAAATTTGTGCACGAGAGGGGCATGGCCTGCAAGATTATCTTGTTTTTAACCACATGCATATGTGCACCGACTGGAGTGAAGATCAGCATGTAGGTCACATGTAGGTCACATGCAGGTCACGTGTGTGATGTTGAGAATCAACATGTCTGTCTATATAGTGCTGGCATGATGTATGTACTGTACCTATTAAAAGTGACTTATAGACATGCATAATCCTCTAATAGAGACTCTCTTACAACACGAGGTACATATCCTCTAATAGAGACTCTCCCTACAACACAAAGATATATAGAGACTCCCTACAGATACATATCCTCTAATAAAGACTCTCTTACAACACAAGATACATATCCTCTAATATTTAGAGACTCCCTACAGATACATATCCTCTAATAGAGACTCTCTTACAACACAAGATACTATCCTCTAATAAAGACTCTCTTACAACACAAGATACATATCCTCTAATAGAGACTCCCTACAGATACATATCCTCTAATAGAGACTCTCTTACAACACAAGATACATATCCTCTAATATTTAGAGACTCCCTACAGATACATATCCTCTAATAGAGACTCTCTTACAACACAAGATACATATCCTCTAATAAAGACTCTCTTACAACACAAGATACATATCCTCTAATATTTAGAGACTCCCTACAGATACATATCCTCTAATAGAGACTCTCTTACAACACAAGATACATATCCTCTAATAAAGACTCTCTTACAACACAAGATACATATCCTCTAATATTTAGAGGCTCCCTACAGATACATATCCTCTAATAGAGACTCTCTTACAATACAAGATATGTACATATCCTCTAATAGAGACTCTCTTACAACACAAGATACATATCCTCTAATATTTAGAGACTCCCTACAGATACATATCCTCTAATAGAGACTCTCTTATAACACAATATACATATCCTCTAATAAAGACTCTCTTACAACACAAGATACATATCCTCTAATAGAGACTCCCTACAGATACATATCCTCTAATAGAGACTCTCTTATAACACAATATACATATCCTCTAATAAAGACTCTCTTACAACACAAGATACATATCCTCTAATAGAGACTCTCTTATAACACAATATACATATCCTCTAATAAAGACTCTCTTACAACACAAGATACATATCCTCTAATAGAGACTCTCTTACAACACAAGATACATAATAGAGACTGTCCCTACAACATCATATCCATATCCTCTAATAGAGACTCTCTTACAACATAAGATACATGTACATATCCTCTAATAGAGACTGTCCCTACAACATCAGTTACATGTACATGTCCTCGAATAGAGACTGTCCCTACAACACCTTCCAACATGTTTGCCACTTATGATTTGTGACTTGCACCCTATGAATATAATTAATTATCTTCCCTGGATACCTGATAGCAACCACTCCTCCTTACTCTTAATGGGCGTGTCAGAATCATGCTCCCTCTCATCTGGAGGGTTGTGAGAGGAGGGTGCATCTGGCGGGGGTGGTGAGAGGCTACATATGTGGTATATATGGAGGAAAGATGACTTACTGACAGGGTCATTCCATATCAACTCAACAAGGGGTCATATTCTCAGAATTGGTTCATACTTATCCTACAAGTTCCAATGTATGAGATATGTCGCCATGCAAAAAAAAATCGCCCAACTCTCAACTGTTCCTTAGATACGGTCCTGCCCAATTTTGGCCCCCGCACCGTCACGTCACACTGCCATGCGACTAAAGTGACCATTTCCCCCTAACTATTATGATTTAAGGGTTAAAAACTACATCCAGTAGCTAAAATTGTGCCAGGAGTCCATTTCTGGCATCAGAATTGGCCTAACTGCCATAGTTAGTGAGTAATAAAGGATTTCCTGTTTTTGAGTTGCCTGACTTTGACCGAACGGTTCACCGGGTTGGCATATCACAATCATATTCTTCTTTTGCATGTTGCTTCAGGCATCTCTGGGGTACATCTATGCAAAATATCAACTTGGGTTTATGCCATCTTCACTGTGAAATGCTGGTCGCAAGAATGTGCGATTTCGCATGCGCGCGAATGTGAATCATAGTTTTCTCATTGAATTGCTTCCATTATTTTTTAATATGTGCTTTAAATTCTCTGGAAATGCTGTACTGACAACATAGAAGCTGTCCTTTTGCAAGAGCAAATGCGTATCACTGCAGTACCTGAGGATTTCCTAGAGTCACTCTCCATGCTTCAAACTTGCGCGTGGTGCGCTGATGATCTTCAGCATTTAACTCGTAGAAGCGTGCACTTTTATGGAAGTCTGGTGCATTTACAATGCAGAGCACATTGTCAAAGGGAACCCAGCAGGCATGCCCCTGCATGATGAGTGGCCACGATAGTCTGCCTTGAGCATTCCGTTTCATAAAATTGACATTGACGTCTCCCTCCTCATCTGATCTGTCCACAATACATCCAATGTACCACTCCTTGTCGTACAGACAGGCGATGTACTTGCCAACCTGCAGTTCTGTATTGTCAAAGTCCTTCTCGTCTGGAACATTTCTCTCACCAATGGCCGTACCAACAAGATCTGCAGAAATTTGTTTCATTTCCAGGGATGTTTCTGATGTCGGAATGCAGCAGTGTGAAGACCTGGTCCCTGGAATTGTGCTTTGGACTCCCACCGCTCGTGGAGACCAAATCGCTGTGCATTTTTATCGACATCCTTATTTTTGAGACAAAGAAAAACTTTATGCCTGGAATGTTCTTTGACGACCATTCAAACATGGCCATAGCAGTAAGAATCTGATGGTCAGTCAGTGCTTGCAAACTAGCTCTGGCATTCAGGTGCTTCACAGTACAACCCAGACCATCACAAGGACTTTTACCATGAGACGTAGCAAAGAAATGCCAGACTGCTTCAATTCCAAAGTTTTTGAAGTGGAGACAGATATTGTACAGATTCTTATAGTTTTTGTACTGTCCTCCACATCCATCACTGAAATAGTGCAACTTGGTCACAAAGGGAAGCTGTTCTTTGATGTAAGGCATCCCTTTGTTTATGAATGTGTGAACTGCGAGGGTGTCATGCTTCAGGCAGTCAGAAATCACACAGATTCAGGTGCTTTAGCTCACCCTTGGATTTGTAGTAGACTAAAAATGGATGCAGTATTGCCTGTGAGTTATTCCAGTGGAACGACTGCACCACATCCTGGGCTACAAATGAATAGTTCTCTGCGAAGTCGAGTAAAGTGATGGCTTCATTGTCTTTGAGCTCATCCTTCAGCTTAGATAGATAGCTGGCTTGTGCCTTTGAGTTGTAGTGGTGCTGTCTCAAATTGTCAAAGGATTCGCATGTTTTTTCGATGAAGTCTTGAACAGTTGAAACGACTCATCAGCATGGCTTTACTGTCAACTGAAACCCACTGCTTGTACGATATCTCATCGTCCATGTCATAGTCCTCCGAGAAATCCGACAAGTACAATGTGAGACCACAGGGACAATTATCACACAACAGCATGCACTCACAATTTTCCACTGAGCATACATTCTTTTCCAGCAGGTCTGAGTAATGTGGTTTGCCGGGGATGACACTGGTCAGTAGTTTGGCATTTTGGTGTGACTGACAAACGCACACCTTATGCATACCAGCTGCCGTAACTGGCCCAAACCGCCGGACCAATTTTGACCAAATTTGGCACATAAGATCTTTGGCAATGACAATGCCTAAAAAGAAACAAGAAAGAATCGAAGAATGTGCAGATTCCGATTTGTGCGCATGTGAAATCGCACATTCTTGTGACCAGCATTACATAGGGAAGATGGCATAAACCCAATTTGATATTTTGCATAGATGTACCCCAGAGATGCCTGAAGCAACATGCAAAGGCAGAATATGATTGTGATATGCCAACCCAGTGAATCAGTCGGTCAAAATCAGGCAACTCAAAAACAGGAAATCCTTTATTACTCAATAACTACGGCAGTTGGGCCAATTCTGATGCCAGAAATGGACTCCTGGTGCAATTTTAGCTACTGGATGTAGTTTTTAAACCTTAAATCATAATATTTAGGGGGAAATGGTAACTTTAGTCTCATGGCAGTGTGACATGACGGTCGCGTGGGCCAAAATTGGGCGGGGCCATATCTCAGGAACAGTTGAGAGTTGGGCGATTTTTTTTTTGCATGGCAACATATCTCATACATGGAACTTATAGGATGAGTATAAACCAATTCTGAGAAAATGAACCTGGATTTTTTTTTTGGTTTGGTTGATTTCATATGGGATGACCCTGAGAGGCTACATATGTGGTATGTATGGAGGAAAGATGACTTCCTGAGAGGCTACATATGTGGTATGTATGGAGGAAAGATGACGAGGCTACATATGTGGTATGTATGGAGGAAAGATGACTTACTGAGAGGCTACATATGTGGTATGTATGGAGGAAAGATGACTTACTGAGAGACTGCATATGTGGTATATATGGAGGAAAGATGACTTACTGAGAGGCTACATGTGGTATGTATGGAGGAAAGATGACTTACTGAGAGGCTACATGTGTTATATATGGAGGAAAGATGACTTACTGAGAGGCTACATATGTGGTATGTATGGAGGAAAGATGACGAGGCTACATATGTGGTATGTATGGAGGAAAGATGACTTACTGAGAGGCTACATATGTGGTATGTATGGAGGAAAGATGACTTACTGAGAGACTGCATATGTGGTATATATGGAGGAAAGATGACTTACTGAGAGGCTACATGTGGTATGTATGGAGGAAAGATGACTTACTGAGAGGCTACATGTGTTATATATGGAGGAAAGATGACTTACTGAGAGGCTACATATGTGGTATGTATGGAGGAAAGATGACTTACTGAGAGGCTACATATGTGGTATGTATGGAGGAAAGATGACTTACTGAGAGGCTACATATGTGGTATGTATGGAGGAAAGATGACTTACTGAGAGACTACATATGTGGTATGCATGTAGGAAAAATGACTTACTGAGAGGCTACATATGTGGTATGCAAAGATGACTTACTGAGAGGCTACATATGTGGTATGTATGGAGGAAAGACTGAGAGACTACATATGTGGTATGTATGGAGGAAAGATGACTTACTGAGAGGCTACATATGTGGTATGTATGGAGGAAAGATGACTTACTGAGAGGCTACATATGTGGTATGTATGGAGGAAAGATGACTTACTGAGAGGCTACATGTGTGGTATGTATGGAGGAAAGATGACTTACTGAGAGACTGCATATGTGGTATGTATGGAGGAAAGATGACTTACTGAGAGGCTACATATGTGGTATGTATGGAGGAAAGATGACTTACTGAGAGGCTACATATGTGGTATGTATGGAGGAAAGATGACTTACTGAGAGGCTACATGTGTGGTATGTATGGAGGAAAGATGACTTACTGAGAGACTGCATATGTGGTATATATGGAGGAAAGATGACTTACTGAGAGGCTACATATGTGATATGTATGGAGGAAAGATGACTTACTGAGAGACTACATATGTGGTATGTATGGAGGAAAGATGACTCACTGAGAGGCTACATATGTGGTATATACGGAGGAAAGATGACTTACTGAGAGGCTACATATGTGATATGTATGGAGGAAAGATGACTTACTGAAAGACTACATATGTGGTATGTATGGAGGAAAGATGACTCACTGAGAGGCTACATATGTGGTATATATGGAGGAAATATGACTTACTGAGAGGCTACATATGTGGTATGCAAAGATGACTTACTGAGAGACTACATATGTGGTATGCATGTAGGAAAAATGACTTACTGAGAGGCTACATATGTGGTATGCAAAGATGACTTACTGAGAGGCTACATATGTGGTATGTATGGAGGAAAGACTGAGAGACTACATATGTGGTATGTATGGAGGAAAGATGACTTACTGAGAGGCTACATATGTGGTATGTATGGAGGAAAGATGACTTACTGAGAGGCTACATATGTGGTATGTATGGAGGAAAGATGACTTACTGAGAGGCTACATGTGTGGTATGTATGGAGGAAAGATGACTTACTGAGAGACTGCATATGTGGTATGTATGGAGGAAAGATGACTTACTGAGAGGCTACATATGTGGTATGTATGGAGGAAAGATGACTTACTGAGAGGCTACATATGTGGTATGTATGGAGGAAAGATGACTTACTGAGAGGCTACATGTGTGGTATGTATGGAGGAAAGATGACTTACTGAGAGACTGCATATGTGGTATATATGGAGGAAAGATGACTTACTGAGAGGCTACATATGTGATATGTATGGAGGAAAGATGACTTACTGAGAGACTACATATGTGGTATGTATGGAGGAAAGATGACTCACTGAGAGGCTACATATGTGGTATATACGGAGGAAAGATGACTTACTGAGAGGCTACATATGTGATATGTATGGAGGAAAGATGACTTACTGAAAGACTACATATGTGGTATGTATGGAGGAAAGATGACTCACTGAGAGGCTACATATGTGGTATATATGGAGGAAATATGACTTACTGAGAGGCTACATATGTGGTATGCAAAGATGACTTACTGAGAGACTACATATGTGGTATGTATGGAGGAAAGATGACTCACTGAGAGGCTACATATGTGGTATGTATGGAGGAAAGATGACTTATTGAGAGACTACATATGTGGTATGTATGGAGGAAAGATGACTTACTTAGAGGCTACATATGTGTGGAAGGGGGGGGGGAGGGGAGAAACACTCCTAGTGAGTGAGTCCCTGTAATCTCTTAGTTCCTGCTCTCTAATAATTCATCCTAGTGAGCGAGTGTCTATAACCTGTTAGTTCGTAATAGGTCCATCTTTATTTTGTGAAGATGTGGAATTAGGTGGGCAGTAAATGGAGCATGAAACATGAGAAGATTTGAGCTCTAACTGTTGAGCTCTAACTGTTTTTTCTAGGAGATGAGATTGACTTCCAGTACCAGCAAGAGATGCAGGAGATCATTAATCTGACTGAAACACCGGAGAAAGGCTTCCAAATGTTCTCAGAGGTGGTGAAGCATATGTTTGAGTGGAATGAACTGGGAGGACGTGAGTACAGAAGCACTCACACACACTCACACACATACTCATACTCACACTCACTCACACACACTCACACACACACACCCTCACACACACACACCCTCACTCACACACACCCTCACTCACACACACTCACTCACACTATCATACTCACACACACTCACTCACACATACTCACTCTCGCACACTCACTCACATACTCGGCCTCACGCACACACACTCACACACACTCACACATACTCACACATACTCATACTCACTCACACTCACTCACACATACTCACTCACATACTCACTCACACATACTCACTCACACATACTCACACTCACTCACACATACTCACACTCACTCACACATACTCACACACTCACTCATACTCACTCACACTATCATACTCTCACACACACACACATACTCACACACTCACACATACTCTCACTCACACTCACTCACTCACACTCACACATACTCACACATACTCACACATACTCACACTCACTCACACATACTCACACACACCCTCACTCACACCCTCACACACACACACAGCATCTTGTTGAGTGCACCACACATCTGCACTGATGCATCACACTAAATGATTTAAACATCACAAAGTGAGCACATACTAACTATTGGGAGTGCCCAATGAATGAGGAAGGAGTGCAGGACTGTAACTAGACCTTATACCTCAACTATGAGACTGTTGTTAGAGTAATGGCATTGCACATACCTACCCCTGACTCTGTTGACAAACAGTTTGGGAGGAAGCCTCTGCAATATCCAATAATCCATCTCCTCTCCTTCCCAACCAGACCCGTTTCCTCATGTATGCCCGTAAGACTGTAAGAATGACAAATAATACAGATCCACCCTTTACCCACTAGACCAACATCACACCATGTGGAGGCAGGGGGAAGTAGGTTGACAATAGCTCTATGGGGACATACACTGGACCAACACCACACTGGGTTGAGGCAGGTTGAAGTAGGTTGACAACTGCTCTATGGGGACACACACTGGACCAACACCACACTGGACCAACACCACACTGGCAGGTTGAAGTAGGTTGACAATAGCTCTATGGGGATACAAACTGGACCAACACCACACTGGGTTGAGGCAGGTTGAAGTAGGTTGACAACTGCTCTATGGGGAGATGTGATGTAAATGGATGTGAGATTACCATGCACCATCTCCTCTACATCTCTAATTATATCATGCAATCTTACTAGTGCCTAGTAAGTGTTGTAGTGACAGTGTGTGTGGTGTGTATGTGTTGTGTGGTGTGTGTATGTGTGTTTAGATCATCTCTCTTCTCTCCTTTGCTCATCCTTTTCCCTTCTTCTCTTCTCACACCTCTCTCCTGGTAACTAACCCCCCTCCCTCTCTCTCTTTCTCCAGCTAAAATCAACCTCGGCAGAATAGCTGCCTTAATGGCGTACTGTTATCACCTCTGCAAGACCTTCATCAGCCAGAGGTTGGGCACCAGTAGTCTTCTCATCTCATTCTTAGGCGTAGTGGCAGGTTGGCTCTTGAAGTTCCTCATCCAAGCCAAGTTTTACGAGTGGCTACGTAACCAAGGAGGTTGGGTAAGGCTTCTATTTGGAATAATCAGATGTTTGTTGTTTTTTGCTGAGTACATGCAAGTCTCAATTTAGTGATTGGTAAAGGGTCTTCTTACTGGTTCTCAGTAATTGTCATCTTTAAAAAAATATTTTTAACTCTTCAAGCTCACTAGTGGATATCCTCACTAGTGGATATCCATGTGTGCAAGTTTCACATATCTCTGATAGCGCATATATCTGTACGAAGAGTGCCATTTGGATGCCATTACCAAAACACTTCGCTAGAGCTGGCATGGTGGAATCTACCTCTAGAGCCATTGCCTAGCAATGGCTGCGTCTAACCCTACTCTACTAGGATAACAGTGCAGCTGCTGAAATGGCGAGGTTTGCAGAGACAAGCATCATGGTCATCTTTGACAAAAACTAAAAGCTAAAAAATATATAATAACCATGGCTGCATAAGGTTTAGGACACAAAGGAAGTTCTGTTGGATATTCACGGCCCTCCCTACTGGAGATTAGATGATCAAATGATCAGCTAATTACAAGCTAAAGTCACCAATACAGTCTTTGGCTGGAATGTTAGTGAGCCAAAGGAAGAGAAAAACTCATCCCTAGTGTTTTCTTTATTATTGCTGTTGCTAAGCTACATGTAGCTAGCACATTAATTAAAAGTGCAACTGCTGATAGAGTTCTCAAGCGATAAAACACCCTCCACTCTTGCTGTTTCTTCATCACATGAATTTGATAAAAGTCGGGACCTTTGTCACATGACTTTAGATAAAATCCAGGTCCTTCATCACATGACTAGATAAAACTCGGGTCCATCACATGACTAGATAAAACTCAGGTCCTTCGTCACATGACTTTAGATAAAGCTCAGATCCTTTGTCACGTGACTATTAAAACTCAGGTCCTTTGTCACATGACTAGATAAGACTCAGGTCCTTTGTCACATGACTAGATATTGTCACATGACTAGATAAGACTCGGGTCCTCTGTCCACAAGATTAGATAAAACTCAGGTGTTTGTCACATGACTAGATAAAACACAGGTGCACGCATTAGGCACATTATTTTAGATTAGATTGGCCCTCAGGAAATGTTGCTTTGGTTGTTAACTCTTTCACCGCCAACTTTAGCCCAACACCTTTTTATATATTTTTTAAAAATATTTTTGAATTTCATAACTTTTTTTTATAACCATTAAATTTTGAAACAAAGCATATCATTCGATTGCAAATTGAAAGAGCTATAACTTGGTATATGAATCAGCTCTATTGAAGCAGGCAAACAAAAGTTACGAATCTCTATGTCTACAACAGTAAAAAAAAAAAGTCACTAACAACAGAGATCCATCCAGGAGCTACTTTTTTCCTCTACTCCGTAGGATTTTGATTGATAGCGAGTCTGCAGTAGATGGCTCTGCAGCTTTCCACCGGAAGAAGAGCCTCCAGAAGCTATCGGGATGGTCACAGTCAAGTAAAGTCGTCATTGTCAAAAAAATTAATATATTTTTGTTGCCGTGACCAGTTCGGAATCACGTGCTACCTGGAAATTTTCCTTTGATTGTATTTTTAACGTTTAGAGCTATCTTACGCGCACACCATGGTAAAAAAATTTAAATCTGTAGCTTGTTCGCATAATTTTTAATTAATGTTTACGCGAGCGATGTCGAGTTTGCGCCTGTGGGCACTTATGGCGGTGAAACGGTTAAGCGCTGGCTTCTAAGTCCTTCATGTAAGAAAGCAGGTGCAATAACTGAGAGGAAGAAGCTGCATAAGAAGAGATTAAAGGCCTGTCCACACCGCACCTAAAGTGATGTGTGTTGGGGCTATGGAGAAACTCTTCGAAATTGATGTCCGTTCATCGCGTCCACACTAGCACAGAAGAAATAAACCGTACGAAGCAAAACAAAATCAGCCTACCAAAGTCAGTCAAAATCATATGAAGTATATGAGTGGGAAGGGACATACAAGCTTTACCTTATGCTGTCAACCTTCTCCATGAAGTATATGAGTGGGAAGGGACATACAAGCTTTACCTTATGCTGTCAACCTTCTCCATGAAGTATATGAGTGGGAAGGGACGTACAAGCTTTACCTTATGCTGTCAACCTTCTCCATGAAGTATATGAGTGGGAAGGGACGTACAAGCTTTACCTTATGCTGTCAACCTTCTCCATGAAGTATATGAGTGGGAAGGAACATACAAGCTTTACCTTATGCTGTCAACCTTCTCCATGAAGTATATGAGTGGGAAGGGACGTACAAGCTTTACTTTATGCTGTCAAAACTTCTCCATGAAGTATATGAGTGGGAAGGGACATACAAGCTTTACCTTATGCTGTCAAACTTCTCCATGAAGTATATGAGTGGGAAGGGACATACAAGCTTTACCTTATGTTGTCAAACTTCTCCATGAAGTATATGAGTGGGAAGGGACATACAAGCTTTACCTTATGCTGTCAAACTTCTCCATGAAGTATATGAGTGGGAAAGGGACGTACAAGCTGTCAAACTTCCCCATGAAGTATATGAGTGGGAAGGGATGTACAAGCTTTAGCTTTAATTGGCACTCGCGTGCTGAGTTGCCTCCTAACGGAAGCCTTGTTGTGACCACAGCATGTTAGGGTAGTGTTCGAACAAGACATGAGAGAGTGCAAAGACTCAATCACTGATAGGTAACTTGCGCTAATGGCCATCATCACTTTTCAATGAGCATGTTGCCATGACGAACGGCATTGCATCTGCCAATATAGAGAGCTCAGTGTCAGTTTCCTGCATGATGCTTCATCGTCGTGGATTTTAAGCAGCTTGCTAGTTGTAGTTGGAGGTATAAATGGCTGCCTCACAGAAAAATATGCACATCTCCAAACCTGCTGTGCACTTTAATGGATAACTTTACCATCTGGTGGCTGAATAGGCAGGAGAAGACGTCCAGTTTGTATCCTCCCATGCAAGTCTTGACTGTGAGCAAACGAGCTGCCTCCGTAAATGCATCCAAGAGGGCGATTTTCATTCTTTCTTCGACATGATCCAGAGTGTGATAAACACATTCCAATGTCTATAGTCTGTTTGTAGATCGCAAATATGGTCCTCATTGCGCTGAAATGTGATCCCTCATTGTTGCTATGACCGAAATATTTGGAGCAATTAACAGCTCGGTTTATACAGCAATAGTTGCTGAGCAACTTCTTCTCGGGTGACGATTTGGCTAGAAGCATCGGCTGACAAACATGGTTCTCGATGACCCGATCCTTATCAGTGTAACGGAAAAACAATCATGATGACCTCGCACGCATGGGTCCTTTCATCAAGAAAGATTACCAACTGTTCCCACCAATATTCATGGTTGCGTCCTGCAAGGGAATGGCGATGAAGGTGCGTTGGTACAGACGGAGCATTTAATCATGTAGATCCCTCAAACTGTCCAAGTTTTTAGAGCAAGACTTGCTTTTAGTAGAGCAGGCCTTACATACCCTGTGGGCATGGTTTGGGTAGAATCAGATAACGATTGAGCTGATGGAGGGACCTCATTATCGTATTGCTGATACCCTGTGGGCATGGTTTGGGTAGAATCAGATAACGATTGAGCTGATGGAGGGACCTCATTATCGTATTGCTGAAGTGACTTTGCTGTGTTCAGTGACGCCATTTTTTCCTTCTTTTTTCAATGCCAATCGTTCGTTGCCCCTCAGAGACTTTGTCTTTGATGACCCTTTACCATTTCAACCTTTTAACGTTTAGGTGAAGCTCTAAGGAACTTTTCTTTGCATCCATATATACACTTGAATACACTTGAATAGAAGTGCCACTCAAAAAATAGTCTTCCAATTGTACTAACATTAGCTTGCAGTCAGTAAATCTCGTGCACTGCACTAGAAAAGCTGCCAGAGTTGATAAAAGAAAATCCATCTGTGCTTGTGGAATATCTGTGAAGGGAAGGGTCTGAGGAATGGAGAGATTCACTGCTTAATCCTTTCACTGGCAGATTTACAGAGGACTTTTTACACATAATCATGGACAAAGGTTACCATCTGTAGTAGATAACTACTACTCCTCACCCAAACTCTTTACAGACCTTCTAAAAGGTGGTACACATGCTTGTGGTACAGTTCAATCCAACAGACGTGGCTTACCAAAACAGGCAGTTTGTAAACATTTGAAGCATGGTGAAGCAATTTTTAAGAAGAAAAAGAAGTCTGGCATGACATTTGTTCACTGCAAAGACCAAAGGGATGTTTTTTTTTTAATAGAGGACCATATGAAGAGAAGTACCCAACAACTATATATTAGGTGATAGCTGATGCATGAAGGGACGTTATGGTAAATTTTAGTTGCTTAGCAACAAACCACAGAAATGTGAATATTGTTATAAGAGACGGGAAGTAAAATAAGAGGGTTTATATCATCTCAATTTCATATTACACATGAAACCAGCAATGTTAGTCGGTCAACTTTTGGTCAACAACAATTTCTTGGTCGATTACAACAAACCACAAAGATGTGAATATCATTATAAGTTTTTAAAAGGCTATTTCAGCTCAGTTTCATACACATGAAATCAGATCAGACATGAAATCAGCAATGTTAGCTAGTCAACTTTTGGTCAACAACAACTTTTTTGGTCGATTATAAAAGACCACAAATATGTGAATATCATTATAACAAAGAGGCTAGGGCCCATAGTACTGAAAAATAAATAAAAGTATTTGCAAAGTGTGCATAACATACTTTCACAATGCAAATAAATATAGATAAAAATAAAAGGGCAACGCTTGGCACTGTGAAGGTCTGCATGTTTAGCATAACTCAGACAAACACATAGTGATACATTAAAATATATATATAAATAATAACCTCTCCTCCTCCCCTGTCTTCTCCTCCTCCAGGTCCATGAGTGAAACTACCTTCCCAGGAAAAATAGTTCTTATTATTATGCTAGTTACTAGGCCTTACTTTACAACTCTTATCTATTCTTACCTTGGGGGAAGTCTTCATGATCATCGCTATCTTCTGAAGCTTCGCTTGGCAGAGTAGGGCGACCTATACTTTGAAAACTTGCTTCATGGTCGGTGCCAACAACTTCTGTTATAGCTGCCATAGCATCACCGTCAACTACGCCACTTCCCAGGTAAGCACAGGCACCTTCTTCCTCTTCTAGACTAACGTCAATCTCGGACAGGCCGAAGTCATCCTCAAATAGGAAGTCTAAAACTTCGTCTCTACTAAAGCGGGTCGTAATTTCTTCTTCGAGACCGGGAATTAACCAGAAGTGATGTTGGCTGGCACGTTTACTTCGCTTTCCTAAATCCGTATTTTCCAGATATTCAGGGGTAGATTAGAGGCATGCTTTAGGCATATATACTCAAGCAATTTTTAAAGTTTATACCGCGTTATACCGCAAATGGTTTTATACCACCGCGAATGGTTAATTTTTTACGAATTTTTTTCGTCGCGGTTAAATCAAGTTTTTGCGACTTAAGTCGCTTATGCCAGTGAGAGGGTTATGGATGATAGAGTAGCAGCTTTAGGTGTTCCAGCCATTGTTGAATCTACTCGCCAGCTGTTGGAAGAGAGTGACAGTGATGGAGAAGATCCATTCGCCTCCCTGGAGGAGGAGGAAGATGAAGAAGTGAACAAACTCCTTGTTGCGACCAGGAACTCTGTAACTGACTGCAGTCAGCTCTAGCTATGTCTATGGTATGGATAAACAGCAAGATACGACTACGGAACTCACACAAGTGCTGCAGGGAAAACGAACGTTTGCATAGTGGAGAAAAAAGCTACTTGCTGAATCAATGGGTGCCGTTTGATACAGCCTTTGATCTGAATCAACCCTTTGATTCAGCAGATCAACCCTTTGATTCAGCAGATCAACCCTTTGATTCAGCAGATCGACCCGTCTACCTTTCACCCCGTAGTTCCTGATACTCGGAAGAACCCCTTTTCCCCGAAATTAAGTTGGCATAATCTAGGGCTAGGGCTAGTTGCTTATTTTCTTGATAGTAGAGGCTTAACAACCAGTGCTGATTGTTGTCATGAACCTGTGCCATGCACATGTTCAGATTCTTGACCGTGTGGTTTGCCTTGACAACACTTTTACCGAAACCTGGTTGGCTTTGATCACCTTGATGACATTTTGTCTTTGATGACCCTTTACCACATCAAATAGTTGTGATCTCTTACCACGTTTGATATCCCATAGTCATCTTTGATGACCCTTTACCATATCAAATCTTTGCTGTTGATGTCCCATAATCGTCTTTGATGACCGGTTACTAAGCGGATAACCTTTTGTCATATCTTATAGGCTTTCATAACCCTTTACTACATAACTATAATTTAACGCACTGATCTTTACACGGACACAATATTATACACCATTGAATGCACCATTTTAATGATCCTTACCATACACACACACACCTTACCAGGGTCAGTTGGTAATTAATGCTACTAGTGGAATCACAGGATGGCCGTTTGGTAAACACACGCTATTGGTGGTGGGAATGGCTTCACTGGCAATATGGGCGTGGTCTTACTTCAGAGCTGTTTGAACTCAACTTTCTATGACTGTTCTAAACTATAATTTATTTTATTTAATATTAGTTGTTCCTGCATTATTTATTGATTAGTTATCAATATAGTATGCCTGACATGACATGAGCATTTATTCACTGATTACCATTTGTATAAGCAGTTGACACCTTGGACTCGGCTGCATAAGATTTGTGTTGTTGCATAAGATTTGTGTTGTTGCATAAGATTTGTGTTGTATGCATAAGATTTGTGTTGTATGCATAAGATTTGTGTTGATGCTTAAGATTAACTTGCTTGCCATATATATATGTGTATGTATATAGCTCTCCCTTTTGCAATAAAAAGTTATGGGAGGTCCTATTGTTTTTTATTTTTTAAAAACACGCAAAAGTTATTTGTCCAGAGAAAGATGCTGAATTTAAAAAATTTAAAAAGTTGTTTACTCGAGAGGATCATCCGAAAAATTGAGGACCTTGGTAATGATGTAAACACACTGAAGGATCACTTGAGAGGGTGTTTTGTTTCAATGATACTAGATGACAGCACATAACAGCTAGCTAGATGAGAGCACATAACAGATATAGCTAGATGAGAGCACATAAGCTAGATGACAGCACATAACAGATACAGCTAGATGAGAGCACATAACAGATACAGCTAGATGAGAGCACATAAGCTAGATGACAGCACATAACAGATACAGCTAGATGAGAGCACATAACAGATGCAGCTAGATGAGAACACAACAGATATAGCTAGATGAGAGCACATAAGCTAGATGACAGCACATAACAGATACAGCTAGATGAGAGCACATAACAGATACAGCTAGATGAGAGCACATAACAGATACAGCTAGATGAGAGCACATAACAGATACTGCTAGATGAGAGCACGTAACATACAGCTAGATGAGAGTACGTAACAGATACAGCTAGATGAGAGCACATAACAGATATAGCTAGATGAGAGCACATAACAGATACAGCTAGATGACAGCACATAACAGATATAGCTAGATGAGAGCACATAACAGATATAGCTAGATGAGAGCACGTAACATACAGCTAGATGAGAGTACGTAACAGATACAGCTAGATGAGAGCACATAACAGATATAGCTAGATGAGAGCGCATAACAGATACAGCTAGATGACAGCACATAACAGATACAGCTAGATGAGAGCACATAACAGATACAGCTAGATGAGAGCACATAACAGATATAGCTAGATGAGAGCACGTAACATACAGCTAGATGAGAGTACGTAACAGATACAGCGCACATAACAGATATAGCTAGATGAGAGCGCATAACAGATACAGCTAGATGACAGCACATAACAGATACAGCTAGATGAGAGCACATAACAGATACAGCTAGATGAGAGCACATACAGATATAGCTAGATGAGAGCACGTAACAGATATAGCTAGATGAGAGGCCATAACAGATACAGCTAGACGAGAGCGCATAACAGATACAGCTAGATGAGAGCACATAACAGATACAGCTAGATGACAGCACATACAGATACAGCTAGATGAGAGCACATAACAGATACAGCTAGATGAGAGCACATAACAGATACAGCTAGATGAGAGCACATAACAGATACAGCTAGATGAGAGCACATAACAGATACAGCTAGATGAGAGCACATACAGATATAGCTAGATGAGAGCACGTAACAGATATAGCTAGATGAGAGGCCATAACAGATACAGCTAGACGAGAGCGCATAACAGATACAGCTAGATGAGGGCACATAACAGATACAGCTAGATGACAGCACATACAGATACAGCTAGATGAGAGCACATAACAGATACAGCTAGATGAGAGCACATAACAGATACAGCTAGATGAGAGCACATAACAGATACAGCTAGATGAGAGCACATAACAGATACAGCTAGATGAGAGCACATAACAGATACAGCTAGATGAGAGCTCATAACAGATACAGTTAGATGACGGCACATAACAGATACAGCTAGATGAGAGCACATAACAGATACAGCTAGATGAGAGCACATAACAGATATAGCTAGATGAGAGCACGTAACAGATATAGCTAGATGAGAGCACATAACAGATACAGCTAGACGAGAGCACATAACAGATATAGCTAGATGAGAGCACGTAACAGATATAGCTAGATGAGAGCACATAACAGATACAGCTAGATGAGAGCACATAACAGATACAGCTAGATGAGAGCACATAACAGATATAGCTAGATGAGAGCACGTAACAGATATAGCTAGATGAGAGCACGTAACAGATATAGCTAGATGAGAGGCCATAACAGATACAGCTAGACGAGAGCGCATAACAGATACAGCTAGATGAGAGCACATAACAGATACAGCTAGATGACAGCACATACAGATACAGCTAGATGAGAGCACATAACAGATATAGCTAGATGAGAACACATAACAGATATAGCTAGATGAGAGCACATAACAGATACAGCTAGATGAGAGCACATAACAGATACAGCTAGATGAGAGCACATAACAGATACAGCTAGATGAGAGCACGTAACAGATATAGCTAGATGAGAGCACGTAACATACAGCTAGATGAGAGCACATAACAGATATAGCTAGATGAGAGCACGTAACAGATATACTAGATGAGAAGCCATAACAGATACAGCTAGACGAGAGCGCATAACAGATACAGCTAGATGAGAGCACATACAGATATAGCTAGATGAGAGCACGTAACAGATATAGCTAGATGAGAGCACATAACAGATACAGCTAGACGAGAGCGCATAACAGATACAGCTAGATGAGAGCACATAACAGATACAGCTAGATGACAGCACATAACAGATACAGCTAGATGAGAGCACATAACAGATATAGCTAGATGAGAGCACGTAACAGATATAGCTAGATGAGAGCACATAACAGATACAGCTAGATGAGAGCACATAACAGATACAGCTAGATGAGAGCACATAACAGATATAGCTAGATGAGAGCACGTAACAGATATAGCTAGATGAGAGGCCATAACAGATACAGCTAGACGAGAGCGCATAACAGATACAGCTAGATGAGAGCACATAACAGATACAGCTAGATGACAGCACATACAGATACAGCTAGATGAGAGCACATAACAGATATAGCTAGATGAGAACACATAACAGATATAGCTAGATGAGAGCACATAACAGATACAGCTAGATGAGAGCACATAACAGATACAGCTAGATGAGAGCACATAACAGATACAGCTAGATGAGAGCACGTAACAGATATAGCTAGATGAGAGCACGTAACATACAGCTAGATGAGAGCACGTAACAGATACAGCTAGATGAGAGCACATAACAGATATAGCTAGATGAGAGCACGTAACAGATATAGCTAGATGAGAAGCCATAACAGATACAGCTAGACGAGAGCGCATAACAGATACAGCTAGATGACAGCACATACAGATACAGCTAGATGAGAGCACATAACAGATATAGCTAGCTAGATGAGAGCACATAACAGATATAGCTAGATGAGAACACATAACAGATATAGCTAGATGAGAGCACATAACAGATACAGCTAGATGAGAGCACATAACAGATACAGCTAGATGAGAGCACATAACAGATACAGCTAGATGAGAGCACATAACAGATATAGCTAGATGAGAGCACGTAACAGATATAGCTAGATGAGAGGCCATAACAGATACAGCTAGATGAGAGCACATAACAGATATAGCTAGATGAGAGGCCATAACAGATACAGCTAGATGAGAGCACATAACAGATACAGTTAGATGAGAGCACATAACAGATATAGTAGATGAGAGCATGTAACAGATACAGCTAGATGAGAGCACATAACAGATACAGCTAGATGAGAGCACATAACAGATACAGCTAGATGAGAGCATATAATAGATACAGCTAGATGAGAGCACATAACAGATACAGCTAGATGAGAGCACATAACAGATACAGCTAGATGAGAGCACATAACAGATACAGCTAGATGAGAGGCCATAACAGATACAGCTAGATGAGAGCACATAACAGATACAGCTAGATGAGAGCACATAACAGATACAGCTAGATGAGAGCATATAATAGATACAGCTAGATGAGAGCACATAACAGATACAGCTAGATGAGAGCACATAACAGATACAGCTAGATGAGAGCATATAATAGATACAGCTAGATGAGAGCACATAACAGATACAGCTAGATGAGAGCACATAACAGAGCTAGATGAGAGCGATACAGCTAGATGAGAGCACATAACAGATACAGCTAGATGACAGCACATAACAGATACAGCTAGATGAGAGCACATAACAGAGCTAGATGAGAGCGATACAGCTAGATGAGAGCACATAACAGATACAGCTAGATGACAGCACATAACAGATACAGCTAGATGAGAGCACACACAGATACAGCTAGATGAGAGCACATAACAGATACAGCTAAATGAGAGCACATAATATTGAATCGCAGATGATAAAAAAATTTACAGGTGGAAAACAATTCTTATGTTAACAAAGACAATCACATATTTGAAAGTGTCCAAACAAAGAAAAACGTTTTTCATATCCAGACACAAAATCATTGGGCAAAACAGTGTGTTAGACTATTCTCAATGCCAATTACACTCAGAGTCTAAGTGGCCTGACTAAAGTCAATTTGGTGGTTACAACCCAAGACCATGGTCGAGATTTAAGTGGACTATGCAGATCCCGTAACAGGGAAGATGCTCCTAGTAATGATTGATGCTCACTTAAAATGGATAGAAGTTTTTCCAACATCAACAGCTACTGTTCTCACAACAGTACAACAACAGGAACTCTCCGCGCAATTTGGAATTCTTGATACCACGGTATCTAATAATGGTACACGATTTAAATTCCAAGATTTCTGTTTGAACAGAATATGATATACATGTGTTGACTATCATGTTTGAATGGATTGGCAGAAAGGTGTGAACATTTCAAAGAAGGATCGAAGAAGCAATTTGGGTCCACTGTCATATCAGTAGCCTGAATGTTGTTTCAGTACCGAATTACTCAACAAACCACTGCTGGTATTGCACCGGAAGAATTGTTTCTGGAACCACAATCTCTCGACTTGATAACCTGAAACAGCAAGTGGACAGCAGAGTTCAAGAGCGACAAAGCTCATCAGAAGATTGGTCACGACAGAAAGTCAAGATCATGTCAATTCAGCGTAGGAGACAATTCAGCGTAGGAGACAATTCAGCGTAGGAGAAAGTGTATTCATGAATAACCATGGATGAGAAAATACTATCACAGCAACACCCGGTTCACTAACTTTCAAAATGCAATAGGCAGGCTAAATCGGCGTTGTCATCAAGATCATCTTAGGAAGAGGGATGAAGTTGACATGCCTCACGCACAACAGGAATCTAGCAAAGATGATGCAGATATTTTTATGGATCTGAGCAGGAATGGGATAGTTCATCAGCCGAGTGATGGGCATGTATATACATGATGCTGAACGTCGCCCAGCTGACAGGCCACTGGGGCAATAAATGAGGATTCAGTAGTTCAACCAGATCCTCCATAGTCTAAAGGCTCAAGCATCGCAACAGATGCACATGTGAGCGTGACAAGTACACGAGTACTTCTACAACCATGACATCACTCGGTCATACATCTAGAAAGAGGGACTCGTACCACTATTAACGATCCATTTATTTAAGAGAGAGGATAGTGATATAATGACTTCCTTGATAATTAACTTAAATTGATGTTTTGGCTGGATGCTCTAGCCTATATATATATTCCTGATGAAGACTAGAACATTGAGTGAGGAAATTTAATTTGATTATCGAGAAAGTCAAGAAAGTCATTATAATTATTTCCTCTCACTATGTCAACCAAAAGTTCTTTGAAAATTGTAGTGAAGTCACTCAATCTACTCACTTTCTTGTCGCTTGTTTTGTGATGACTAGTTTTGTCAGTCTTGTAAATTCCATCTACAGTAGGATGTCAGTTATCCGGACAGGTTGGGACCGGAAGGTGTCCGGATAACTGAAATTTCTGGATAACTGGTCACTAGTTGTACACAAATGTGTAAACGAATATAATGGTCAAAGAGTGAATGTACACATGTATAATGTGCATTTGTCATGTTTACAGTGCATGTATTCTGATTTTTGTCTGTTTTTGTGTTTCATATCTCTTCTTCACTGCTTCCATGAAAAGGCCATTAATTAGCACTGTAGCATTCATGGGTACATGAGGTTGCTGTTCCAGGTACATGTACACTGTACTGTACATGTACAGTGTATGTACATGTACAGTGTATGTACATGTACACCTGTTCTGGTTAACTGAAGTTTCCAGATAACTGGAGTCCGGATAACTGACATCCTACTGTATGCAGTTCACTTTTTTTTTGTTATCTGTAGGTGTGGATAGCTCAACTCTCAAGCTACTGTACTATTGTGCTCAATGCTTTGGTAATATTACAAATAGGGTGACATGCAATTTCCCCAATTTTTCATGGTCAGTGATTACAGTTTCGGTATTGAAAAGTTGATCATGTAAAAGTCATAGGAAGAATGATGTCATAAAATATATAGCATCTTTATTTAATATTAAACAGACATTTTAATTAATAATAAGTCGATGAACAACGGGTTTGAGGACCTTGCCACCAACACTACCATGTGCTACTACATATACTAAGTTGAAAATACGGACTCACTTTTCTTCAAAAGAAAATGAACATTTATTCTGCTGTTTAAACGAACCTATCTCCATCACTCTCAGCACTCCATGCATTGTCTGATTCATCATCTATGGGTGTAGCTCCCATGCTGTCTCTCTATCATCTATTGAAGGACTCTGGAACTGAACAGTTACTGTGTACTAGTTTCCAAGCAGAATCTAGTTCACTTCCATCCATTGTGGGACATGCCTCACCAGTTGATCACCTCTCTTCCAGATTCTTATATATACTGCGCCCTTTTGCCCTTTTGATTTGCTTGTCAAGTGCCTTGGCACATGGAAGATGAGTGCAATTTATTTACTTTATTCTGGCCAGGGGTTACTTCCCAATACAACACTGTTTCAATGATGTTGGAATCTGTACAGTGAGCAGATAAAGGAGGTGACAACTAGGATATCCATTTCCTCAGTAGTAAGAGACCACAGTGCCATAATATGATCTGGTTCCTCCCACTGCTGGAAGGACCTCATTTGCGTGATGTGACATCACAACTTGTTGCATGGCATGATGTCACAGCTCGCATGTAATGTTAAGGCATTAGTGCTTCAGTGACCCTGGGATGTTTCTCAAGAATGGCAGCTAGTTTCAAGAGCAATGTATATACCTCTGGTGGTTGTCAGATCCATAGTCTCGATGATGCTAATCCCTTCAACCCCCCCCCCCCCCCCCCCCCAAAGTAATGTGTACCTTATCATAATATCCAATTGGAAATGCTGTTTGCATGCAAGGCAAGGAGAGAATCGGCTCATGTTGGCATTGGAGGTGATGATTTGTAGTAGTTGATCCTCATCATCGTGCATGTACCACTATGTCCGACACGCACAGTCTTTCTTAAGATGGCCACTATTGGGATTTCTTCCATTCCTTCACTAGGTGAGCAAATCTTTGAATGATCTGTTTTTGAGTAGCTCTACCACTCTGTCCTGAGCCTGGCCAGGTCCAGTAATGATGAATACTTTGACAGTACCTGTTCTCCATGACGTGAGGTTAAGATCCCCTGCCATGATTACACATGGGGACTTCTCTGCTGCGGCATGTTTCGTGGAAGAGGCATCATCCATCACAGCTAGTAGCTGCGATTAGGAGAAGGCTCAAGTCTGAGAACAAATTCTTGTCTGCCTTCAAGTGTTTTTGTGAGAGCAGTATTGTCCATCTTAAGGTGAGCCCCGTCACTATGGACAAGGGTAAGAGGCACTCCTGTGACAGGAAAGCCAAGAATGTGGCGTAGGTCAAGTGCATCGTTTGTCTTGATGGCGACAGCTAACATTTGTCCAAAGACGTCCTAGACTCTCTTCCACTTTGTACCGCTGTCTGACTATATACTTGACATTCTCAACATCTTGGTCCTTGCCACTGGCTTCTGAAATAGTAAACCATCGACTTAACGTTCATTCTCTCTAAAGATGCTCCTGCTGATCTATCATCAGAAAAGGCAGAAAATTATTGGACAACAAATTTCTCCTTATGGCACTGGAGCAGGGGAGAAAACTGATTCTGTACCACTCTGTAACACTATGTCTCACTGTGTACGACTCGGTACTATATATAACACTCTGTATCACTTCATAGCACTTGTACGACTCGGTACTATAACACTCTGTATCACTTCATAGCACTGTTACTATACTAGTGAAAGAACTGAGATATAAGCCTCCACCCCAGACCACTCCCACACACTTGTTGGAGGATTGCTATATGGCTCATACAGCATTGCTCCATTCAAAAACAGTGTTGATCCACCCATGCAAATAGTAGTTCTGTAGGTTTCCTTTGAATTTTGAATGGCTGAATTTCAGATCTGAGATCTGATAAATAAAAAATTTCCAAGCAACAAACAACAACAAAAAATTGGCAGTCTCATCACGTGACCCGGAAGAAAATAGACAAAATATATAACACTACTTAACCAATATTAAATCATTGTATACCTATATAGCTACCTAGAGGACATCATCATATATTTATATATACTGTATAACAAAGTAATAGCAATGATAGGGTGATTGCGATTTAAAAAAATTATCGCACATTACTTTGTTAGCAGTAGACCAAATATATAACATAGCTAATACTAAATCATAAATTGAGTTGTAAACACGAGTCCAACAAGCCATGGTCATACTCCACGCTATAGACAGAAGGTGCTTCCTAAATTTTGGAATGTTGTCATGTAGACAACCATTGAATATTAGTGATTTTAGGATGTCATTGAAGGTTTTTAAGGGGAAAATAGATAATACAGACATGCAGAAGTTTTTAATTTGGGATGTGTAAAATGATTGTAAGCATTCAAAATCCAAATTTTGGCATGTAAAATTTTCTTAGAAAATTGTTGGAAATATGCACTCTTGGCACAATGTAATGTTGAACTTGTCGTGTAGACTGATGGGTTGGCTTTGATATGTCTTTGATGTCTTCAGGTTATAGTTTACAGTGGTAAATAGCAATACCAAATTATGTTTGGATAGCACATTAAGACTTCTTTCATATAGCTACGTAGCTGTTTTATCTTTAGCAAAGAGCTGGCACGTTAGAGCAGCCGAGGACTCAATTACATTTGATGCAACTAGCTTCAGCATAATCACTCTAAGACATCGCAATAAATAATATATCGTATAGAACTATTCTAACTTGTTATGTTTGCTCTTTATAATTATAATAATAATAAGAAGAACTATTCTAACTTGCATGTCACTCTAAAGAACATCGCAATAAATAATATATCGCATAGAACTATTCTAACTTGCATGTCACTCTAAAGAACATCGCAATAATGTATAGTACTATTCTAACTTGCATGTCACTCTAAAGAACATCGCAATAAATAATATATCGTGTAGAACTATTCTAACTTGTTATGTTTGCTCTTTATAATTATAATAATAATAAGAAGAACTATTCTAACTTGCATGTCACTCTAAAGAACATCGCAATAAATAATATATCGCATAGAACTATTCTAACTTGCATGTCACTCTAAAGAACATCGCAATAATGTATAGTACTATTCTAACTTGCATGTCACTCTAAAGAACATCGCAATAATGTGTAGAACTATTCTAACTTGCATGTCACTCTAAAGAACATCGCAATAAATAATATATTATATAGAACTATTCTAACTGGCATGTCGTTTATAGTTCAGTTGCTTAATTTAATTAGTTGTTTGAGGTGTTGTCTTTTTCTATTAATTTTTAGCTCTAGTCAATAACCAGTGATAGCTACTTGAAGGTTTCCAACAGGTTCTGGGCCCAGCACGCTCCCACTGTGCATGAAGATAGGCTATAGCTAGATTAAGCAGCTAGTGTATTCAAACCAAGATGCTAAAGCTCTCAGAATCGTTGACAAGTGACCACTAACTCATTTTTTATCGTACCTCGTTAGCAATGACAGAATTAAATACCGCATCACTTGTATTGACTATTCAAATGGAAAGTTCAATGCTCACGAAAGATGGTCTATGGGTCATTATGAATCGAAGTGAAACTCATCCCGAAGAGGCTGAGGTCAACAGGTGTGCTAAGTTTGTTGCAAGAAGGGACTAGCGTTGATTGTTAAACCTTCATTGTTGTACTTGATTGGAGACCCTGACAACCCTATTATGGTATGGAAGAAGTTGGCAGACCAGTTTCAGAAAAAACATGGGCCAACAAACTTGAGCTAAGGTGCAAACTTTATTCATTGCATTTAGAGGAGGGAAAGTCTGTTCAGGAGTACATCAGAGCTATGACGGAAATATTCGAAGCACTTGCAGTGATCGGTGACCCAATCACAGAGGAGAATCGAGTTGTCTACATCTTAGCAAGCCTATCTGATTCTAACATGCTGGTAACAGCTCTTCAGGCAAATACAGATGTACCTGAAATGAAAATCATTACGGAAAGGTTACTAAACGAGGAGCAAAAAAATCACAGGCAAATGCAGATCAACCAAAAGCAATGACCACTCGCCTCAAGAACAAAGGTCTAAAATACTATTACTGTGGAAAACTTGGGCATATCAAACGCAACTGTCGTAATCTGGTTGCTGATGAAAGGAAAGCCAAATCAGATCACAAAGAGTGGAAAGGCATGGAACAAAAGGCCAATAAAGTTGCACTCAAACAAGAAGATGACAGCAGCTCAGCCAGTGATTTTGATGCCCTTGTGATTAGTCATGCTCTATCAGCTAGTAAAAGTGAAACAAGTAACTTGATTGTGGACTCAGGAGCAATGTGCCATAAGTACAATGATGAGAATTTTTTTGTTAAGCTTCAAACCTGAAGGAACCACAACAAGTGATACTTGGAGATGGACATGTTTTGAAGGAAATTGGGCGAGGAACTGTTTCATTGGAAATGAAATTGTCAGATGGAAAAACAAGAAAGTGCAAGCTGCGTGATGTACTTTATGTACCAAAGCTGTCTTACAATCTCTTGAGTGTGTCTTAGGCAGAAGAATGAAGACAGATGTCTGAGAATTGGTGAAAATCATAAAGTCATTGCTGTGGCAACCAGATTAGGAAGTCTCTACTATCTCAATTGCAAAGATCGAAGGAGAGAACAACAACTCAATTTTACTGGAAAACTAAAGAGAAAAGAAAGCTAATGGCATCGATGTTTTGGTCACCTTGGAATGAAAAATCTCCAGAAGCTGGCTCGGGAAAAACTGGTCGACGTTTTTGTTTTCTAAACATCGAAGGAAATCTATTTTTGCGAGACATTTGTCGGAGGAACACATCACAGAAGTCAATTTCAAACTTGTGGAGGCACTCGTTTAAAAGAGTTCCTTGGTCTTGTACAGTGACGTATGCAGGGAAATGACTACTCGGAGGTGGAGCCAAGTATTTCCTGACATTTATTGATGACAAAACACGCTATGTGTGGGTCTACCCACTGAAGCACAAGGATGAGGTTTTTGATTGTTTTCTGGAATGTGAGGCTCTAATTGAGAAAGCAAGTGGCTGCAAGTTGAAAGCTCTCTGCACAGATAATGGTTGTGATTATACATTGACAAAGTTTGAGGATCTCCTGAAATCTGAAGGAATACGCCACGAACACATAAGAGAGAGATGTCCTCCAGATTATTATGAAGTGAGAGTGAACACAGCCAATGAGCAACCAAAGGATCCAGTAACTATTAAAGAGGTCAAAGCTAGCCGTGAGAAATCAAATGCCATGGAAAAGGAAATGAAATCACTCGAAGACGATGATTTCTGGGAGCTACATAGTTGAATTGCCAGAGGGACGAAGAGCTGTTGGTAGCAAATGGGTGTACAAAATCAAGACTGGTGCAGATGGGCATTGGCCTAATTGAATGCTACAAAGCAAGATTGGTAGCTCAAGGATTCTTACAGAAATATGGAACTGATTATGATGAGATATTTTGCCCAGTGGTTAGCACTCTGTACGTTGACCACATTGGCAGTGCAATATGGATTGAAGCTGCATCAAACCTTCCTCAATGATGAGCTAGAGGAGTAGGTGTACATGAAACAGCCAAAAGGTTTCATTCCTAAAGGTCGAGAAAATCTACTTTGCAAGCTCAAGAAAAGGCTGAAACAGTCCCCACATTGTTGGAACACAGCACTGGATAATCAGCTCAAGAAAGTGATCCTTGCATATATATGGATGCAGGAGGAGAAGTGTTCTATATCGGTGTTTAGACATTATACTTGCTGGAAGCAGTGACAAGAAAATAAAAGTGAAGGATGCTCTCGAAAAGAGATTTGACATAAAGGATAGTGGAATGCTACACTATTTTCTTGGCATGAAGATTCTCCAAGATGAGAAAACCGGAAATGTTTTGATCAGACAATCTGCCTATATTGAGAAACTTCTCGGCATGCAAGACTCAAAACCTGTTCAGTGGATACCAGTGTGAAGATTATTAAACCAACAGACAATGAAGAATGCATAGATCAGCAACTGGAGGTTTGCTCTACTTGTCTGTAGGTACAAGACCTGATATCACTTATTCTGTGAGTAACCTGGTGAGGTTTTGTGCAAAGCCAACACTGAATCAATCTGAAATGTGTTATGTGATAGCTGAACGATTTTGGTATTCTCTATTGTAAGCAAGGCTCAAAGGAGTGTATCGGCTATTCAGATGCTGACTGGGCGGCGATCTTGACACAGTCGGAGATCAACATCTGAATACTTGTTTCAGATTAGTGGAGGTCCTGTTACTTGGGAAAGATACAGAGTGGTACAAGATAGTACAGAGTGTAATACAAGACCTCCTTCTTTGCTCAATTTGCTCTGTTTCAGCAGACAACTTTGAAGTTAAAGGAATAAATGGAGAGAGGGGAAAGTGAGAAAGAGAATGTCTAGGAACAGACACAGGGAATATAGAGGAATAGATAATGTTAAGGTAGAGAAATTTAGCTATATTGTGAAAGTAGGGGATAGAAGAATAAAACTGTGAAGATTAGAGGTAGCTATAGAAATTAGCAGGTAAAGGAATACATACAGTGAGGGGGTGAAATGAGGAATAGATTGTGAGAAGTTAGAGGAATAGACACAGTGAAGGTAGTATATAGAATAGTGCAAAGTTTGGTCGAGGAATATATAATGCGAATGTAGAGGAATAGAGATAGTGAAGGTCAAGGAATATATGGATTTTGGATTTCTCACTAAAAAGGTTTTATGCATGCAATTTCTATGGAGTTGGACTTGCACCTCTCGGATCTTGCCCCCAGCATGACTGCAAATCTGCCAGATATAGAGTTGTACCAGCCTATATATATACTTCAATTGTGATTTTGTTTGGTTTTTAGAGTTGCTGTAGCTTGTATTTTCATTGTTTTCAAGTTGCTACCCTACACATATATTCGGAAAAATTAGAAGCTGGCCTATTTTATGTCTAGCAAGATCTAATTAATCTGTGTACCGAATTGGGTTCTTTTGTCTGCTCTGTAAGCATATTTTCACTAAGCCACTTTGCATAAATAGAATATTAATTTCGCTATAATTTTGCTGTAACACATGATTTTTTTTGCTGCTGATAAATAGCAAACAGTATAGCTAACAAAATTTGGTTTGTCTGCTCGTCAACATAATTATACTAATCCACTCCATTAGGTATTATATAGTGTGACATTAACTTAATATAGTGTGACATTATTCTGTTGGTCAAAACCTTTTTAACCTGCCCATCTTGACTATCTGTTCTTACAAGTGGTCAGATAACGTTGGGTCATGTAATACATTGATTGAAGTGACCCGTGCAATACTTGTTTTTACTGTGTTGGTCGCCTTCACTCGTGTCATAAGCTGATTTGAAGTGACTCCGACCAAATCTATTTATATTTTTCACTGCAAACACACTAACACACCTGCTGTGCCAATCCTGTTACACAGCACCACATCAACATGTGTACAAAAGTTCAGCCCTTCTGCATGTGTGGTTTCTGAGCAAACAATGAAAATTTTGACTCATTTCTAACCCTGCCCACAGGAAGTTCCACAACACCGGATAAACAACCTACCACTGCAATACCTCGGGTGGATACAAAGCCACATACAAATAATCATTTCTACCACTTTTCACAAAAAAATGTACCAAGTTTATAGACCTCAGAATCCAAAAGAAAGGGTGGTGGGCCACTCAAAGAGTATCAATGGAGAAGTCTTTACATTTGAGCTTTGGTATGCAGGTGAAGAGAGATATTACGCCTTCCTGATCAAAGAAGGCTAGTGTAAGATCAAAGAAGGCTAGTGTAAGCTCCCATTGAGGTCAAGAAAGACAGACGGCCAAGATAAACATTAGTAGATAGCTTTGTTTTTAGGGAGGTGATAATTGCTGTCTGCCATTTTAAAAGTTTGTCCTAGGTGAGAGGTAGGGGTTGCTCTCTGCCATTTTAAAAGTTGGTCTGAGGGAGGTGACAGATAGGGTTTGCTGTCTGCCATTTTAAAAGTTGGTCGAGGGAGGTGAGAGGTATAATTATAGGGGTTGCTGTCTGCCATTTTAAAAGTTGGTCTTGAGGGAGGTGAGAGGTGTGAGTTACACTCTGACATTTTAAAAGTAGGTCTGAGGAGGTGAGGGTTAAAAGTTGGTCAAACCCATCTAGCTTCCAATTAAATTTTGAATGAATTTATGGGTTACATCATGGGAGCGTTTCCTTGGCATTCTGTGTGCTTTCCGATGATGTTACAAATAATGGTGTTGCAATAAACTATGGCTTAAATATGGGCAAAGCCACAGAGGTCATTAAGAATTCTTCTAAATGCTCTTGCTCCCCAATCATGTTTATGGTGGTGATATCCGAGTATATATAGATATATACAACTTATGAATTGACAAACCCTCAGGATTCTCCCTTTATAGACATACCCTGCTCCATTAGCTGGTGGTCTAAACACACACACACACACACATATACAAACAGGGAGAGATGATTTCCCCGTTATTTTAATTGGCTGAAGTGGTTTCACAAAATTGCGTGAGCAAATTTAAGTCGATTATCGAGAAAGTCGTCGTATATAGTTGAGGAATTTTCTGATGTTGGCAATACAAAAATAGGTGAATAATTCCATCCACGATTCAACTGGGAACCTTTGAAATGGGGATGTGGCATGGGGGAAAAGAATGATACCACTCAGTATTGGAATGGGACCTGGAGTATCAAGCGAAAGTAAAGAAGGAAAAAAAGGGGGGGGGAGGGGGAAGAGAAAATAATAATAAATGTGGGGAAAGTGAAGAATGATTCCCCCCGAGATAGAACCCTCAAATACAAAGGAGATTGACCTTAAATACCATAGCAACTTATAAGTCCTCTTTGTATATATAGTAAGATGTAGGTGTCATGACAATGCACTGTTAGGATAGCAACAAGAGACAACAACTGTACGTATTTCATTTAACCCGAACTACTCAACGGGACAAGTATGCAAAGCAGCTCTCTCTCTTTATGCATAGGTAGTGCTGATTCCCTGCTTCAAATATTGCATGCAGTTTGGCTCTTATTGAGCATGTCAGTTACTTCTTTGTAGCAAAAAGTTCATTGCAAAAGAGATAGCTACATGGCAAGCAAGTTAATATTATGCAACAACACAAATCTTATGCAACAACACAAATCTTATGCAACATCACAAATCTTATGTACCAACACAAATCTTATGCACCAACACAAATCTTATGCACCAACACAAATCTTATGCATACAACACAAATCGTATGCATACAACACAAATCTTATGCATACTACACAAATCTTATGCATACAACACAAATCTTATGCAACAACACAAATCTTATGCATACAACACAAATCTTATGCATACTATACAACACAAATCTTATGCACACAACACAAATCTTATGCATACAACATAAATCTTATGCCACAAATCTTATGCATACAACACAAATCTTATGCACACAACACAAATCTTATGCATACTAACACAAATCTTATGCATACAACACAAAATCTTATGCACACAAAACAAATCTTATGCATACAACACAAATCTTATGCAACAACACATTATGCATACAACACAAATCTTATGCATACAACACAAATCTTATGCAACAACACAAATCTTAATCTTATGCATACAACACAAATCTTATGCATACAACAAATCTTATGCAACAACACAAATCTTAATCTTATGCATACAACACAAATCTTATGCAACAACACAATCTTAATATTATGCATACAACACAAATCTTATGCATACAACACAAATCTTAATCTTATGCATACAACACAAATCTTAATCTTATGCATACAACACAAATCTTATGCAGCGTATAATGTATAGACTACATGTGGTAATCATGTGATGTGTTAGTCAATATATTTATAGTTATAAAAATAATTTAAAATAATAAAGCAGTATTTGAGAGCAGTATTTGAGAGCCTAGTTAAGAAATACTTAGTTCAAAGGTCAACGAGTGCCCTTGAAGACCGACCATGTCCATATTCCCCCGAAAATAATGGCTACAAACAGTAGAGAGTGATTAGCATATCGCCATTGTACGACTTCACTGCCAACAGCGCCAATAGTAGTCAGGATCCCAGTCTAGAATAGAAATACATATGGTAAAGGATCATCAAACTGATGCAAGCGTTCTTATATGTATCAGTACTAGTTAAATATTAGATGACAGTCATGTGGTAAAGGGTTTATCAGTAATTCATGGTAAAAGCATCAACGCAGATCTTCCACGAGCGGGAGAGTTGCACACCCTTGTTCTGCCAGACATGCTAAATGTCCGCATTTTGCTTGCTCTCCCTTGTCAGGATCTGCCTGACAAAAGAAAGAACATTCCCTTAATTAAGTGTGAACCAGAACAAATGTATGACTGAACCTTTGAACCTTTGAATAGTTAGTTAATGTGTGAATGAACCTTAGCTAAGAGGAACAGTATATTTGTGTGTTTGTATTTTTGTGAGCGAGCTAATACAGCTGTCTTAACACGTGTATCCTTCTGTCCTTATTTGGTCATGATCAGAACAAACAGGGCCAGCCTATTTAAGGGCATTCCTTAGTAGCGATGACGGATCGATACCTTCAGACTCGCAAGAAGGCATATATTTGAATTAAAGTTTAAAAAACTCTTCGACTGACCTAGTTGTGTGTGTTAGTCCCAGACAGTGTCCACTGGAACCTAACATCCCTGCAAGGGGGAAATAGCGGGTACCTACATAGTGGCACGCCCCACCTACCCACCTCCCACGGTGACTGAGGCCAGCTACTACTGTTGCAGGTTGTTGTTTTGACCTTTGTACTCTAGTTGCTAGCATTATTTTGGCTCTGCCTTCTAGTCTAGTCACACAAACTACTACTGGCTGAATTCTAGAACCTCCTCCCAATCAGTTTATGCTCTCTACCAGACATTCTAGTGAGTGAATCCCAGTCAGGCTTCACAACCCCCTCCACAAACTCCTGCAGGTTGCCAAGACTGGAGAAATATCCACATTTTGCAAAGTCAGATCCAGATGCACATTGAATGCAGGAAAGGTTTTGGCATGGAAGCAAAGATGGCTATCCACTGCCGTGAAGCCAAAACATACTGCACCTCGAACATGAACCCTGCATTTATTGACCATTATTAATTTGTTGTCCAAGATTGCAGGAAAACACCAAAGCACTTGATTTCAAATCTCCCCCCCCCCCCCCCCCCCCCCCCCCCTAGAAAGGCCCACATCATGCATCCATGTGTCCCGCATCTTAGTCATAAAAAGTTGGCAGGTCTCACTGGCAAACAACGTGGTAAAGGATTCTCAAATTCAAACACATGTGGTAAAGGGTTTTCAGACCCAAACATACACGGTAAAGGGGTTCCACATTCAAACACATTCAAACACATGTGGTAAAGGGTTATCAAACCCAAACATACACGCTCAAATTCAAACACGTGGTAAAGGGTTATGAAACCCAAACATACACGGTAAAGGGTTATCAAAGCTGGTTGAAATTGGTAAATGGTCGTCAACATCCATTGAGTTGACAAACATGTCATCAAAACTAAATGCACATGTGTGGTAAAGGGTTGACATTGGCAACCAAATGGCAGAGTCATCAAGGTCATACATGTGGTCTAGGGTTTGGTAAGGGTAAACCACCTTGGTAAAGGGGGTAAGCAGGCAGATATGGCACAACCACGGACTTCCTTTGTGGTACCAAGCCTAAACCAAAAGCAGTGCATTAGCTATTGCTGTGGTTATTCATTTCCACAGCCTCCTATAAGCAGTTACTCAGTGTAACACCACAAACACAGATGTTATTTATACTTACCACGATCATATATACATGACTATGTAACATTGGCAACTGGTAGAGGGAGCTGGATGGAAAACTTGGTATTGCTTGGTACCACACTTGGCATATGTATCTATCTATCTACCTATCTAGGCCGAGCCAACAAAAGCTAGCCAAGAGAAATTAAATATAGCGAGAGAAAATAAGTGCCAGGGCTCCCGAGTTGACAGTCCTCAAATCATCACCCAATATTTCACTAGTTTCCAGCTCTTCATCGTCGTCGAGGTCCGACTAGAATGCTGATGTTCCCGATTTTCCACTTTGAAAAAGGATTCAGGAATTTGTGATGCAGCTTCAGCTGTTACTTTTCTGGCTTTAGGAAGTGAATATCTCCATCTTCAGTTCACTTCCATCCTCCTGACGTCCTCCACTTCTAGGTTGGAATTAAAAAAAATTCTGCGCACGAATACTATTGGAGGGTGAACATTATTGTTCAGGCCTCGAAATTGGGAGAATATAATTCGTGGGAAAATACTATATTGGAGGGAGAATAGCATCATCTGAGAAAATTAAATAATGAAAGTCACTTCAGATTTTGTAGCAGTTCTAGGGCTAGTGCAGATAGCAAATGGAATCATATAGTCAAGTTGTGTAGCTGCCTCATAAGCCTACAATTGTTATTGAAAAATCTTCCATTCAGTGAGAGAGGCAATGAAGCAAGTATGCTCGAGAGCCCATCCCTAGTTCCTTCTTAGTTACCCTCAAGAGACAACCCTCCATATTTGAAATTAAACAATTGCTGAGAAATAATTAGAGAGACCCTTTACCAATCACTAAACTGAGACTTGTATATAAGTACAGTACTGGCCAACACTGAATAGAAGTCTTACCCAGCCCTTGCCAAACACTGAATAGAAGTCTTACCCAACCCTTGCCAAACATTGAATAGAAGTCTTACCCAGCCTTGCCAAACAGAAGTCTTACCCAGCCCTTGCCAAACATTGAATAGAAGTCTTACCCAGCCCTTGCCAAACACTGAATAGAAGTCTTACCCAGGCTCCTTGCCAAACATTGAATAGAAGTCTTACCCAGACTCCTTGCCAAACATTGAATAGAAGTCTTACCCAGGCTCCTTGCCAAACACTGAATAGAAGTCTTACCCAGCCCTTGCCAAACATTGAATAGAAGTCTTACCCAGGCTCCTTGCCAAACACTGAATAGAAGTCTTACCCAGCCCTTCCCAAACACTGAATAGAAGTCTTACCCAGCCCTTGCCAAACATTGAATAGAAGTCTTACCCAGCCCTTGCCAAACATTGAATAGAAGTCTTACCCAGCCCTGGCCAAACACTGAATAGAAGTCTTACCCAGCCCTTGCCAAACATTGAATAGAAGTCTTACCCAGCCCTTGCCAAACACTGAATAGAAGTCTTACCCAGCCCTTGCCAAACATTGAATAGAAGTCTTACCCAGCCCTGGCCAAACACTGAATAGAAGTCTTACCCAGCCCTTGCCAAACATTGAATAGAAGTCTTACCCAGCCCTTGCCAAACACTGAATAGAAGTCTTACCCAGCCCTTGCCAAACATTGAATAGAAGTCTTACCCAGCCCTTGCCAAACACTGAATAGAAGTCTTACCCAGGCTCCTTGCCAAACACTGAATAGAAGTCTTACCCAGCCCTTGCCAAACATTGAATAGAAGTCTTACCCAGCCCTTGCCAAACATTGAATAGAAGTCTTACCCAGGCCCTTGCCAAACATTGAATAGAAGTCTTACCCAGCTTTGCCAAACATTGAATAGAAGTCTTACCCAGCCATACCAAACATTGAATAGAAGTCTTACCCAGCCTTGCCAAACAGAAGTCTTACCCAGCCCTTGCCAAACATTGAATAGAAGTCTTACCCAGCCCTTGCCAAACATTGAATAGAAGTCTTACCCATCCTCCTCGCCTATCGAGCCACTTGTAAAACATGACTTCGATGAAACTCTTTAAGAGCCAGTTCAGGACAGTCCCTAGAAATGAGGACAGGAGAATACTCAACTTCTTGCCCAATTTCCTAACGATGAAGATCTTGCAGAGCTGATAGCAGGATGACATTACGACACCTATTCTGCCTAATGAGATATCAGCTGGAAGGAGCGAGAGAGAGGAGGAGGGGCAGATACCACCAGAGTATTGCGAAGGGAAGATGTGGGGGCGGGAGGGAACAGGAAAAGGATGAGAACATTAGCAGTAAGTAAGATCACACACACACATGCACACACACACACACACACACACACACACACACACACTGTCACTACAAAACTTAAAGGCACTAGTAAGATTGCATGATATAATTAGAGATGTAGAGGAGATGGTGCATGTGTAATCTCACATCCATTTACATCACATCTCCCCATAGAGCAGTTGTCAACCTACTTCAACCTGCATCAACCCAGTGTGATGTTGGTCCAGTGTGTGTCCCTATAGAGCTATTGTCAACCTACTTCAACCTGCCTCAACTCAGTGTGATGTTGGTCCAGTGTGTGTCCTATAGAGCTATTGTCAACCTACTTCAACCTGCCTCAACTCAGTGTGATGTTGGTCCAGTGTGTGTCCTTATAGAGCTATTGTCAACCAGCCTCAACCCAGTGTGGTGTTGGTCCAGTGTGTATCCCCATAGAGCTATTGTCAACCTACTTCAACCTGCCTCAACTCTGTGTGATGTTGGCCCAGTGTGTGTCCCCATAGAGCTTTTGTCAACCTACTTCAACTTGCCTCCACCCGGTGTGATGTTGGTCCAGTGTGTGTGCTATTGTCACTTCCCCCTGCCTCAACCCAGTGTGATGTTGGTCCAGTGTTTGTCCCCATAGAGCTATTGTCAACCTACTTCAACCAGCCTCAACCCAGTGTGATGTTGGTCCAGTGTGTGTCCCCATAGAGCTATTGTCAACCTACTTCAAACAGCCTCAACCCAGTGTGGTGTTGGTCCAGTGTGTGTCCCCATAGATTGCTCAGTTGGTCAACCTACTTCCCCCTGCCTCCACCCAGGGTGGTGTTGGTGCAGTGTGGGTAAAGGGTGGCTTTGTATTATTTTGTTGTCATTCTTATGGACATACAGTACATGAGGACAACAGGGGGTCAGGTGGGAGAGGCAAGGAGAGGGGCACTTGTTGATATTGCTGGCTTTCCCATACACCAACCATCTCTTTCTAACAGAGTTAGGAGTACATAGAGGTCATAGAGGTCAGTTCATAACATGAAGCACGTCAAGCATAGCACATCGCATCGTCTGCATCATATCATATTGTTGTGTTGTACAGTAGACACCCACACATCCAAACACATAGGGACCTACCATAGTTCGGATAAGGGGGAAATTGGACAGGGGGGGCAGGAGCAAAAAAAATATCCCCCCCCCCCCCCGGAAATCTAACTTTACGCGACCCAATAAGGAAATATATAAAGATGCCAAAAAGAATTCCCTGTCTAGAAGCACTTGACCAAAATATACAGAGTTGGTCTTGGTGATGTAACCCACAATTTCATTTGCCCAGTCATGCTGAGTGAGATGTTCATTGCAGGACAACTTGACGATATAGAAAGTCATTAACACCAACTGACTTGAAAAAGGTGACTCGCCTTTTTCAAGTCCGAGGGTGTTGAATCACTGACTAGGTCAACTACACTGCCTGCTATTTCTCTCTGTTCTAGAGTGGGTGTTGAATCACTGACTAGGTCAGCTACTCTGCCTGCTATTTCTCTCTGTCTAGAGTGTGTGTTGAATCACTGACTAGGTCAGCTACTCTGCCTGCTATTTCTCTCTGTTCTAGAGTGAGTGTTTAATCACTGACTAGGCCAGCTACTCTGCCTGCTATTTCTCTCTGTTCTAGAGTATGTGTTTAATCACTGACTAGGTCAGCTACTCTGCCTGCTATTTCTCTCTGTTCTAGAGTATGTGTTTAATCACTGACTAGGTCAGGTACTCTGCCTGCTATTTCTCTCTATTCTAGAGTGTGTTGAATCACTGACTAGGTCAGCTGCTCTGCCTGCTATTTCTCTCTGTTCTAGAAGTGTGTGTTGAATCACTGACTAGGTCAGCTACTCTGCCTGCTATTTCTCTCTGTTCTAGAGTGGGTGTTGAATCACTGACTAGGTCAACTACTCTGCCTGCTATTTCTCTCTGTTCTAGAGTGGGTGTTGAATCACTGACTAGGTCAGCTACTCTGCCTGCTATTTCTCTCTGTTCTAGAGTGTGTGTTGAATCACTGACTAGGTCAGCCACTCTGCATGCTATTTCTCTCTGTTCTAGAATGGCTGTTGAATCACTGACTAGGTCAGCCACTCTGCCTGTCTGTTCTAGAGTGGATGTTGAATCACTGACTAGGTCAGCCACTCTGCCTGCTATTTCTCTCTATTCTAGAGTGTGTGTTGAATCACTGACTAGGTCAGCTACTCTGCCTGCTATTTCGCTCTGTTCTAGAAGTGTGTGTTGAATCACTGACTAGGTCAGCTACTCTGCCTACTATTTCTCTCTGTTCTAGAGTGTGTGTTGAATCACTGACTAGGTCAGCTACTCTGCCTGCTATTTCTCTCTGTTCTAGAGTGGGTGTTGAATCACTGACTAGGTCAGCTACTCTGCCTGCTATTTCTCTCTATTCTAGAGTGGGTGTTGAATCACTGACTAGGTCAGCTACTCTGCCTGCTATTTCTCTCTATTCTAGAGTGAGTGTTTAATCACTGACTAGGTCAACTACTCCGCCTGCTATTTCTCTCTGTTGTAGAGTGAGTGTTTAATCACTGACTAGGTCAGCTACTCTGCCTGCTATTTCTCTCTATTCTAGAGTGGGTGTTGAATCACTGACTAGGTCAGCTACTCTGCCTGCTTTTTCTCTCTATTCTAGAGTGAGTGTTTAATCACTGACTAGGTCAACTACTCTGCCTGCTATTTCTCTCTGTTCTAGAGTGAGTGTTTAATCACTGACTAGGTCAGCTACTCTGCCTGCTATTTCTCTCTGTTCTAGAGTGGGTGTTGATCACTGACTAGGTCAGCTACTCTGCCTGCTATTTCTCTCTGTTTTAGAGTGGGTGTTGATCACTGACTAGGTCAACTACTCTGCCTGCTATTTCTCTCTGTTCTAGAGTGTGTTTAATCACTGACTAGGTCAGCTACTCTGCCTGCTATTTCTCTCTACTGACTAGGTCAGCTACTCTGCCTGCTATTTCTCTCTGTTCTAGAAGTGTGTGTTGAATCACTGACTAGGTCAACTACTCTGCCTGTTATTTCGCTCTGTTCTAGAGTGTGTGTTTAATCACTGACTAGGTCAGCTACTCTGCCTGCTATTTCTCTCTGTTCTAGAGTGTGTGTTGAAGCACTGACTAGGTCAGCTACTCTGCCTGCTATTTCTCTCTGTTCTAGAGTGGGTGTTGAATCACTGACTAGGTCAGCTACTCTGCCTGCTTTTTCTCTCTATTCTAGAGTGAGTGTTTAATCACTGACTAGGTCAGCTACTCTGCCTGCTATTTCTATCTGTTCTAGAGTGTGTGTTGAATCACTGACTAGGTCAGTCACTCTGCCTGCTATTTCTCTCTATTCTAGAGTGAGTGTTTAATCACTGACTAGGTCAGCTACTCTGCCTGCTATTTCTAGCTGTTCTAGAGTGTGTGTTGAATCACTGACTAGGTCAGTCACTCTGCCTGCTATTTCTCTCTGTTCTAGAGTGAGTGTTTAATCACTGACTAGGTCAGCTACTCTGCCTGCTATTTCTCTCTGTTCTAGAGTGGGTGTTGAATCACTGACTAGGTCAGCTGTTCTGCCTGCTATTTCTCTCTGTTCTAGAGTGGGTGTTGAATCACTGACTAGGTCAGCTACTCTGCCTGCTATTTCTCTCTATTCTAGAGTGGGTGTTGAATCACTGACTAGGTCAGCTACTCTGCCTGCTATTTCTCTCTGTTCTAGAGTGAGTGTTGAATCACTGACTAGGTCAACTACTCTGCCTGCTATTTCTCTCTGTTCTAGTGTGTGTTTAATCAATGACTAGGTCAGCTACTCTGCCTGCTATTTCTCTCTGTTCTAGAGTGTGTTTAATCACTGACTAGGTCAGCTACTCTGCCTGCTATTTCTCTCTGTTTTAGAGTGTGTGTTTAATCACTGACTAGGTCAGCTACTCAGCCTGCTATTTCTCTCTGTTCTAGAAGTGTGTGTTGAATCACTGACTAGGTCAGCTACTCTGCCTGCTATTTCTCTCTGTTCTAGAGTGGGTGTTGAATCACTGACTAGGTCAACTACTCTGCCTGCTATTTCTCTCTGTTCTAGAGTGGGTGTTGAATCACTGACTAGGTCAGCTACTCTGCCTGCTATTTCTCTCTGTTCTAGAGTGTGTGTTGAATCACTGACTAGGTCAGCCACTCTGCATGCTATTTCTCTCTGTTCTAGAATGGCTGTTGAATCACTGACTAGGTCAGCCACTCTGCCTGTCTGTTCTAGAGTGGATGTTGAATCACTGACTAGGTCAGCCACTCTGCCTGCTATTTCTCTCTATTCTAGAGTGTGTGTTGAATCACTGACTAGGTCAGCTACTCTGCCTGCTATTTCGCTCTGTTCTAGAAGTGTGTGTTGAATCACTGACTAGGTCAGCTACTCTGCCTACTATTTCTCTCTGTTCTAGAGTGTGTGTTGAATCACTGACTAGGTCAGCTACTCTGCCTGCTATTTCTCTCTGTTCTAGAGTGGGTGTTGAATCACTGACTAGGTCAGCTACTCTGCCTGCTATTTCTCTCTATTCTAGAGTGGGTGTTGAATCACTGACTAGGTCAGCTACTCTGCCTGCTATTTCTCTCTATTCTAGAGTGAGTGTTTAATCACTGACTAGGTCAACTACTCCGCCTGCTATTTCTCTCTGTTGTAGAGTGAGTGTTTAATCACTGACTAGGTCAGCTACTCTGCCTGCTATTTCTCTCTATTCTAGAGTGGGTGTTGAATCACTGACTAGGTCAGCTACTCTGCCTGCTTTTTCTCTCTATTCTAGAGTGAGTGTTTAATCACTGACTAGGTCAACTACTCTGCCTGCTATTTCTCTCTGTTCTAGAGTGAGTGTTTAATCACTGACTAGGTCAGCTACTCTGCCTGCTATTTCTCTCTGTTCTAGAGTGGGTGTTGATCACTGACTAGGTCAGCTACTCTGCCTGCTATTTCTCTCTGTTTTAGAGTGGGTGTTGATCACTGACTAGGTCAACTACTCTGCCTGCTATTTCTCTCTGTTCTAGAGTGTGTTTAATCACTGACTAGGTCAGCTACTCTGCCTGCTATTTCTCTCTACTGACTAGGTCAGCTACTCTGCCTGCTATTTCTCTCTGTTCTAGAAGTGTGTGTTGAATCACTGACTAGGTCAACTACTCTGCCTGTTATTTCGCTCTGTTCTAGAGTGTGTGTTTAATCACTGACTAGGTCAGCTACTCTGCCTGCTATTTCTCTCTGTTCTAGAGTGTGTGTTGAAGCACTGACTAGGTCAGCTACTCTGCCTGCTATTTCTCTCTGTTCTAGAGTGGGTGTTGAATCACTGACTAGGTCAGCTACTCTGCCTGCTTTTTCTCTCTATTCTAGAGTGAGTGTTTAATCACTGACTAGGTCAGCTACTCTGCCTGCTATTTCTATCTGTTCTAGAGTGTGTGTTGAATCACTGACTAGGTCAGTCACTCTGCCTGCTATTTCTCTCTATTCTAGAGTGAGTGTTTAATCACTGACTAGGTCAGCTACTCTGCCTGCTATTTCTAGCTGTTCTAGAGTGTGTGTTGAATCACTGACTAGGTCAGTCACTCTGCCTGCTATTTCTCTCTGTTCTAGAGTGAGTGTTTAATCACTGACTAGGTCAGCTACTCTGCCTGCTATTTCTCTCTGTTCTAGAGTGGGTGTTGAATCACTGACTAGGTCAGCTGTTCTGCCTGCTATTTCTCTCTGTTCTAGAGTGGGTGTTGAATCACTGACTAGGTCAGCTACTCTGCCTGCTATTTCTCTCTATTCTAGAGTGGGTGTTGAATCACTGACTAGGTCAGCTACTCTGCCTGCTATTTCTCTCTGTTCTAGAGTGAGTGTTGAATCACTGACTAGGTCAACTACTCTGCCTGCTATTTCTCTCTGTTCTAGTGTGTGTTTAATCAATGACTAGGTCAGCTACTCTGCCTGCTATTTCTCTCTGTTCTAGAGTGTGTTTAATCACTGACTAGGTCAGCTACTCTGCCTGCTATTTCTCTCTGTTTTAGAGTGTGTGTTTAATCACTGACTAGGTCAGCTACTCAGCCTGCTAGTTCTCTCTGTTCCAGAGTGGGTGTTGATCACTGACTAGGTCAGCTACTCTGCCTGCTATTTCTCTCTGTTCTAGAAGTGTGTGTTGAATCACTGACTAGGTCAGCTACTCTGCCTGCTATTTCTCTCTGTTCTAGAAGTGTGTATTGAATCACTGACTAGGTCAGCTACTCTGCCTGCTATTTCTCTCTATTCTAGAGTGTGTGTTGAATCACTGACTAGGTCAGCTACTCTGCCTGCTATTTCTCTCTATTCTAGAAATGTGTGTTGATCACTGACTAGGTCAGTCACTCTGCCTGCTATTTCTCTCTGTTCTAGAGTGAGTGTTGAATCACTGACTAGGTCAGCTACTCTGCCTGCTATTTCTCTCTGTTCTAGAGTGAGTGTTTAATCACTGACTAGGTCAGCTACTCTGCCTGCTATTTCTCTCTGTTCTAGAAGTGTGTGTTGAATCACTGACTAGGTCAACTACTCTGCCTGCTATTTCTCTCTGTTCTAGAGTGAGTGTTTAATCACTGACTAGGTCAGCTGCCTGCTATTTCTCTCTGAATTTGCATCAGAATCAATTTAAGAAGACCTAAAAACTCAACATTTCCAGGGAGTAGAGCTTGCCCCCAGACTCCGCAGGCACTTGGAGTCCTGCCACCAAAAGCAATATTCACATTTAGCCCTTTCTTATGAAAATGCAACGATTGTTATCTGCATGGCCCTGGGATGTGATCAGATCACTTCCTGGTCATAGGAGGAGAAGAAGCTACAAATGTCCTCAGTAGCTGTCATACACACACACATCCATGAATTTAGACATCTCCATGAATTTATTTACATACAGTAGTGTTGCATGTATTGTGTATAAGCAAGTGTTGATCACAATTAAGGTTCTGTACATACAGTAGTGTTGCATGTATTGTGTATAAGCAAGTGTTGATCACAATTAAGGTTCTGTACATACAGTAGTGTTGCATGTATTGTGTATAAGCAAGTGTTGACCACAACTAGGTTCTGCACATACAGTAGTGTTGCATGTATTGTGTATAAGCAAGTGTTGACCACAACTAGGTTCTGCACATACAGTAGTGTTGCATGTATTGTGTATAAGCAAGTGTTGATCACAACTAGGTTCTGCACATACAGTAGTGTTGCATGTATTGTGTATAAGCAAGTGTTGATTACAACTAGGTTCTGTACATACAGTAGTGTTGCATGTATTGTGTATAAGCAAGTGTTGACCACAACTACGGTTCTGTACATACAGTAGTGTTGTATGTATTGTGTATAAGCAAGTGTTGATCACAACTAGGTTCTGTACATACAGTAGTGTTGCATGTATTGTGTATAAGCAAGTGTTGATCACAACTAGGTTCTGTATATACAGTACTATTTACTAAAGTAAGATCAGAGAGTTCCTTGCATCAGGTTATCATTCGTGGTGCGTGTCAGATATATCACTTCATCAGCCCACTCACTGGTGTACGCGTATTTATACACCAAAAGCTATTAATTCAATCATAAAAATTGATCTTAGGGTCCTAAGATATCCATCCTGTAGAGGTTAAAAAAATTTTTTTAAAGCTCCATTCTTCTATTATGTGGCCTATCAAATATGAAGGCCATAGATGTTTGGTAACTAGGGAGGAGATATCAGACCATTCAGAATTCGAAGCAGTTGAGATAACTGGTTGACTAACCTGGAGGATGTGCTTTTCAGGTTTCTGGATGATGATTAGGGAGTGAAAGCAAGTGATGAAGAATGTGATGGCATCTCTTATTATATTCCTGGGCCAAATCAGTGTTGACTCTGAAGCTCTGCTATCGCTGGACAGAGTAGTCGTGCCTGACTTACCTTAGAACAAGCCTAGCACTTTCACTCGAGCCGACAACTTGGATGGAGATTAGATTACCAGCAATGCAGAAGAGGGCAGTGATATGATTAATTAGCCGTGCAGTTCGTAAGGAGAGCATGAACTGCAATGGCTGTTTCAGCTTCCTTGTTCCTTTAGTCTGTGAAAAAAATTACTAGCTGATTATATCTTTTAGTTTGATGCATGAAGTGAGACAGTAGACAGTTCCTACTGTTGCTAGCTCTACTGTTGATGTGGTGGCACCAGCCTGATATAGAGTAGCTCCTGGCTACTAGACTCACCAAAACAGCAGGTTCAAATGAGATTCCCCTAATTATGGTTCTGTGGTTCGTTTCTATGGCAACTTACACTAACCACAATGCTGGTCAATACAAATGCTATCACTTAGGTAAGGAACTATTGCTGAGATAGCGAGGGATAAATAAATCCAGCAGTAAGAGGGCTAAGGACTGTCCGTGTCTCAGAGGAGACCACACAAGCCTCTCGGTTCCCTCTCATTTTCCAAGTCATAAAACCATCTGATGAATTCTGTCAGCTTTCTGCGATCACCTACCTATATTTCAGCAGTCACCTGCCACAAGCAGGAGGAGGCTCCAATGAGCGCATTCATGTACGCAAACACCACAATGCTTACTCGAAGCTAAAAAGCTGACGCTGCGAATCACATGCAAATACTACTTTTGATTGGTCAGATATGGTCAGATATTCAAAGCTCGTCGCTGGGATGGAACTAAATCCTATTCCATCATTTCTATCGTATCATCATATCGTTACTATGGTGATACGATGTGATGGGCGAGCACCATATTGTGAACCAGCCTTAAACTACACCACACGTTGTTTCGTACCATCTACGCAGTTGAGATAGTCGTGTTCCAAGGGAAACATGGCCATCAAGTAGGTGTGCACTTCTCCCTTGCCCCACCCAATAGTCACACATATGTAGTGTGCTCACTGTGTGTTGTGAATTTACTTAATATTCACTTTGTGTGTGTGAGAGAGAAGAGCTTTTCACTCACGTCCTCCTGGCTCATCCCATTTAAACACCTTCTTCACAATTTCTAAGAAGAGTCGGAAGGCCTCCTTTGGGGATTTAGCGTGCTCGACAACCTCCTCCATCGCCTCATGGCATTGGTAGTCAATCTCATCTCCTAGACAAACAAACATGTTTAGCTTAATTCTACCCACCTAACTCCACATCTTTACAGAAATAAAGGAGGAAGTTGTCCATTGTTCTTACCAATTAGTTCCCTCTGCAAAATTGGTTTTGATCAGTGAGATTAAACATCAAACAAAACCTTCAATGAAATTAAAATTAGCCCTATGAGAAGTGATAGTTGACATTACATGATAATTAAGAAAAGAAATAATTTAAGCTCTTGCAAGTTCTTCTTGCTTGAGAGCATAGTCAGAGCTCGTCAGAATTGAGAGCAGTCAGAGAAGATCTCGCCTGACAATACCCTGTAAAAAGCTCCTTTTATGCATCGGGGGAGGGGGGGGGGGATAATTCTCACTCGTCTGGGACCCCTAAATGGAATAATGTTTCCCTGAATACGTGACGCAAGAACAGAAAGGGAGCATATTTAGAATAGATGTGTTACTTCACCACAGAGTGTCTGCTCCATCTAGACGAGTCTGAAGAACTACCATAGTTAGAATGCTACCTAATAAATGGAGCTATCATAGTTGCCTTGACAATGCCACACAAGGACCAATGAAGAAGTTGCCACCATGGAAGATGATGCAAAAAGAAGTTGATGGTGAGGCAGACTGTATAGAGAGCATGTTGAATGATCAACGCTTCAGATCTTCACCATAGCACAAGGATTCGGAACAGGCTCCTTCCAACACATGCATGGAATGATAGAGCTCTCATCACACCCCCTCACATGAACAGAAAGGGAGCATATTTAGAATAGATGTGTTACTTCACCACAGAGTGTCTGCTCCATCTAGACGAGTCTGAAGAACTACCATAGTTAGAATGCTACCTAATAAATGGAGCTATCATAGTTGCCTTGACAATGCTACACAAGGACCAATGAAGAAGTTGCCACCATGGAAGATGATGCAAAAAGAAGTTGATGGCGAGGCAGACTGTAGAATAGAGAGCATGTTGAATGATCAATGGTTCAGATCTTCACCATAGCACAAGGATTCGGAACAGGCTCCTTCCAACACATGCATGGAATGATAGAGCTCTCATCACACCCCCTCACATGCTGATAGAGCATAACTAACAGATTACAGAGACTCCCTCACTGGTACCAATTTCAAATATTTAGCACTTGGCAATCTGGAGTTATTTATGTGGAGGTTGCAGGCATTCAGGTTTTTGACGTCCCTCCACTTAGGTCTAGTAACTTGTCTATAGTTATACCTATGAAACATATTTTAGTATCAAAAGAGAGCACACAGAGAGACCTATCTTTTGAGCTATATATCAAGTCCTACCATGAAGTTTGCAGAATCTATGGAGCTCTAAAGTTGTAACAATAAGTATAAAAAAAGTAAAAATTTTAATGCCATTGTCTCCCCTTCAATACCCTCTTTCTATGAATGCTCTTAGTTGACATAATAGTTTTTATCAATAATCAACTTAATTTGTTCACTTGATGTTGTTCACTTGATATTTCTCCTAGAAGCTTTAACTTCATCAGGACTAATGAGATGCTCTCATCATTCCTGATGACCATCCAGTTTAAACATCGAGTGAAGTTGGTTATCGAGAAAGTCATTCATCGTAGCCTCTTTCTAACCGACCATGTATGTTGCTGGAAGCTCAAGTACTCAGCAAGCCTGCAGTCACCAATGTCTACCAGGTCACACTCTGAATCCCTTTAGCTTTGAGAAAGGCACTCCTGGACGGGTTTCTTTACGGCTAGGGCTAGGTAATGAAGTTTTGCTGTATGCCCAGCCTTGCTTGCTTCTTCAATGGAGTCCATTCAACCAAACTGCAGCAGATTCTAATGAGAAGTTCTAGCTAGAAATATGCTATGCTTAACAGCTTTATCCACCCATTGCTGACTGAGCAACTCGCACTGGGGTAGAGTTTGTCCCAGAATGGTGAGTGGTGTTGCATGCAAAACTAACATGTAAAATCAACATCATTCTATCATAGATCATAACCTTCACCCAGACATTCTCTGGGGGGGGGGGGTTGGTGTACACCCACACACTTACCCACATTCGTTAAAAGGTTGGCCACTTTTACTGGTGGATCTGAGGAGCAATCCGCTGGAACCTCCTCCTGCTTCTTTTGTTCAAAAACCTGTTTGTCATCCTCGCTCAAATCATTATCCTTCGCGGCTCTTCCGCCCATGTAGCCGAAGTAAATTTTGATCATTACACGTTCTTCTACGCTTTCTGCTCGGACTTCTATGTCGACCTCCATGGCGCTAGCTACGCTTACTGTAAGCTGCTGAGACATTGCTATTTCTTCTTCAGTTGGTAGACTTGCAGATTCTGCAAGGACTTAGTGCACACCTCAAACAGTCATACGCACACACCCAAAAAGAGTAAAAGAGACTTGTTATCGCTGAATCGAGGGGTCCAAAACGTCAACTAGGGAGCTATGGGTGTAATTATAGTTTGGTGTGGCCGAGACCCTTTACCTTCCTAATCTGTCTAGGTGCCAACAGTAACTAAAATTCGGGATGGCCCCGATAGTCCTCCAAAGCTAGACCAGATTTTGTTGAGGTTTCTATATATACATATATATACATAAGTTAGACAAGCTGAAAAAGAAGTTGGTCTGTCTTCCACGATTCAGATTCAAGGGGGGGGGGGGTTTCTGCCCCACCCCCTTTCATTTTAACGATATTCGTTGTAATGTGTTTGTGTGTGTGTTTTTCCCTCCCTTTCAGATTTCAATTCAGGCACTGGCATATTTCATTAAAAAGCACATTTCATTAATATAATTACACAGGTACATTAATTAATAGAGAAAAATAATGTGGAAACAAATAATGAGCTAATCATTGCACAGTTACACATGATGCACATGTAGTTGAGCGAAGTTGTGGAACTAGTGAGCTACAACTCAACCATGAAGAGGCGACGACAATCTATGGACAGGTCATTTTTCAAAATAACATCCATTGAGGATGAAGGCAAGAGAAATTATTGCTATATAGCTATTTAGCTTGAAGCCTGTAAACTTTATAAACCAATCTCATTTATTCAGATTCTAGTGAACTTCAGTCTGATCTGAATTATTCTGAAATCAGTACTACTCTGGAAAGCTGTATATAATGAAGATGAAGTTCCTGTACTTAATGAACGCTCAAGTGGAAGTGCCGAAGGACCAGAATCGTATGATATTGCCAATTTATTATCTCCGAATATGTCTATTGATGATGCTGCTTGTTTAATAAATGAGCTTTCTAGTGGTCCTAGGTACTCTTTCTTATGTCACCATGATGTACCATTGCCTAGTGTCCTTCCTGGCACCTTGTCACATGGCTATCACCAAAAGTTTAACATATCGTGGCTCAGTAAATATCCTTGGCTAGTCTACAGTTCTAAGGTAGATGGTGTCTTTTGTGCACCTTGTGCACTATTTCTTCCATCTAGCCAACGTAAAGATAAAGGTTATCTGGTAATTAAGCCTTTTTCTAACTGGATCAAGATGAGTTGCACTTTGCGAAGCTTCAATACCATCGTGATAGTTTGCAGCAAGCAGATGCATTTAAATGTACAATTAAAAATCCAGCATCACGAGTAGATATAATGACAAGCACTGTTGTTCAAAAGAAAATAAGTGAAAACAGGCATAATTATACTGAGGCAAATACTGAGGCAAATTGTACGAGCAATTGTTTTCTTAGGCAAACAGGGTATTCGCATTTCATGGAAAGTTAGAGGATGTTGCATCGTCAAAGAATCTTGGCAACTTTTTAGCACTCCTAAAATCTTTTGTTGAGACAGACAGTATTTTATATGAGCATCTTTATTAGCAAAGAATGCAACACACTTATCACCAAGGACTCAAAATGAAATTATTAATATTATAGGATTCTTGCCAAAACAATATCTGAGATAAAAGAAGCAAGGAGCAAAATGTTTTTCCATTCTAGCTGATGAGGTTTCATGTCACAATGTAGAGCATTTACCCATATGTCTGTTGATGGCGTGACTTTCGAGAAGAGTTTGTTTCATTTGTAAAACTTGAGAGAGTCCGAGCAGCTGATATAGCAAATGCTATTATACAGACCTTGGAGGGGCTTGGCTTATCACTGAGGGCAAGGGATATGATGGGGCCTCAACAATGAGTGGGCAGATAGCTGGTGTGCAGGCATTACTTTGAGAGAAGCAGCCCAAGGCATTGTACACACACCCATTGTGCAAGTCAGTCCATTAATCTGGCTATCTTAAGTTCCTGTTCTGTTCCACCTATAAGGAACTGTGTAGATCAGATAAAAGGTTAAGTGTTCAGCTAAAAGAGAGGGCCTCCTTTAAAGCAATCACTTGGAAGAGGTCTCAGATTGGCGCAAAGCAGTCTTCAATAATCAACGTTTGCATTACTCGATGGGTGGAGAACATCAATGGCTGGGAGCGTTTCTGTCTATATCATCCTTTTCTGTGTGAGATAGTTCTGTATGGAAATAGTGAATTTCTGAACTTTAATGATGGTTGGACTGGTGATGATTAAAAAAATCCTCTTGCATACATGAAAACGTTGGAGTCCTTTGCATTTTTGTATTCCCTAGTCACTCTCTTTAGGTCTCTTCTTTATATTAAAGAAGTTGTACACAATAAACTCATTAAAATGCATTTATTCATATAGTTTATAGAACCCCCTCCCCTCAAGAAGCTGTTGTTAAATTACAAGGAAAGTGCCAAGACCTTATCTCTGGAGTGACAATATATAGTACAAGACTGTTGCAATGAATTGAAAAGAGAGAGAGCAGATGTTGATAATTTTTCACAGGGTATCTTTCGGCATAATTCTAGATTGGCAGCTCAGTCCAATATAACTATTTCGATGCCACACACAACTCAGCGACAGCAGCATCGTCTGAATCCACAAATTAATTCAGTTGAGGATTACTTTAAATGGGCTGTAGTTTTCTTGACCACATTATTAATGATATTACATCAAGATTTACCAAGCATACCAACCAGGTAGTTGCATTGCAATACCTCTTGCCAAGCCATATCACTACTTCGTCCTTTGTTAATATTGAACCTGCTGTTACTTTCTATTCTAAAGATCTACCAAATGTGAGTATACTTGATGAAGAGTTACATCGCTGGAAGTTAAGGTGGCTACAAATTTCACCAGATAATCGTTCTCAAACTCTGAGTGAATCGCTTAAACTCTGCTGCCCCAAAACCCTTCCAAATGTTTATACCCTATTGAAGCTTTTTGCTACACTCCCACTCAGTTCCTGTACTTGTGAATGATCAGCTTCCGCACTTCGACGTTTAAACAACTACTTGAGATCCACACAGAGTGAGGAAAGTCTCAGTGTCTTAGGATTAATACACATTAATTATGGAATGGATATTAATATCGATACTGTTTGCAAACTTTACAAAGAACAACATCCACGCAGAATTCAATGTGCTAGGTTATTATTTCAGTTATTATTTCAGTAATTTTGTCTGTAATTTTGTCTGTATATATAATTTATATTTTTTGAAGTTTTGAAGTTTGCTTAATTAAAAATCATCTCTATATATTTTTGGAGTTTCCGCAATTTGTGCTGGATGGGGAATATATTTCCCTCTTGCACTATCCTCACCATGGCTTTCGGCCACATGATCCACATCCGACATATATACATAACCCCCCTTTTCAAAAGTCTGCGTACGCCCCTGGATCCTAATCAACACACACCGAGTGACAGTGTCGATATGACTGAGTGTGCAGATTTCGATCTCTTCGGTCACCTAATGTACATATATAGACCTTCGCGGATCCCCTGATACGCGTAAAGCGTGAGCCTTAGGGATGAGAACAGCTTAATTCCTGGTCCTAGGAGAAGAAGAAGCTATGTTCTCAATAACTGCCATGCTGTCTTATACAATTGCATGGGTTGTTGTTGATCACAACTAGGTACTATACATCCTCTGCCAGCTGCTTCGTATAATGGAAGAAGCGTCTAATGCTTAATGAACTTGGTTGACAGACCCCTCCAGAAAGAGGCTTAAGAGACTGTCATTTTTATGTAAGTTGGATAAAGGAATTTGATGGCAGAGTGAGAAGTTAGATGTAAGCAAGTTACACACTCTATTTCTATATTATAGGTGATTCTTGTACATGCAGCACGTTTCATCTGATTTTAGCATAGCTAATGGAGGAAAATGCAATGTGAGCACTCGCGTGAAACGGAAACCATAAAGATAGGGCTGGGGCTTCTTCATCCAGTCTCAGGCTGTTAATTGAGATGATGTTTCTTTGACAATGAGAGCAGAGGTATTGTGGACTACATTAGTAAGAGCACAATCTTGCTTTTAAAGCTAGTGACTTGCAATCAAGTTGTTTCGTAAGATCTTTCCTGATTCATGTTTCAAGGAGAAAAATGTTTGTGGATGTATATACTAAGACTGCAGGAATTATATTGCACCTCACTTCACTTAGTGGAAGAACACTTTAGAAACCTGGATAAAAAAGCCCCAGGATGGACCAATCTAATATAAGACGGATAAACCTTTTATTATACTTATTCAGATCTTTGATTGTGATGTATATATGAAAAAAATTTCTAGACATGCCAGTCGTAAACAGGTATGGCAATCTCCCAGGGAAATTTTTCAAAAAAATATATTTTTCTTTTTTGTACCATAAAATACTACAATGCATGCAGATTCCAGCTGTCTAGTCTAATCTAACCTATATTCATGCTAACTCATGGCCAAGGCACTGAGATAAAGGAGACGAATCAGAAAGGGGCTTCAAGACAAACATTCAGAGAGAGAGGGTGTGGTCTATGGTGCGGGGGGGATTTGATGCCAGTGATCCTGGACCTAGTCCTACCCCAAAAATCCAACTGAACCCTAGTGTGAAAGAGTAGCGTCAACTGAACCTATTATAACAGTATCAAGGGCTATTGACCCTCCATACCTTTGTACAACCAATGTTCAAGTTAACGTTATTTTGTATTGCATTACCGTATACCATCTTGTTTGACCCTAGGACAATTTTTTCATCCCCATACTTTGATTTGATAAGTCATATTGGGTATCTCTGGAGTCCTCTCAATGAGATCTGTGCAATGACATTATTGATTTCTATTTTTAATATAGTCCCTCTGTAATACAATGTAATACAAAGTGTTTTAAGTCCCAAACGTGTCAGAAATTTGGTGTTGAAGGGATTTTGAATTTCTAAAATTCATTCCTTCTAGCTAGTGAGAAAATCTCAATGTCAATGCACAATACTACCCTTCTTTTGTTATTATATCAACTGACTAAACCACAACATCAACACAGCACAAGTATATAACAGCTGGAGGGTCCCAAGAATATTTGCCACGCCCATTTCTACTGTAATAAAGCAAAGCCACACCCACAATTGTGACTGGAAAAGGTTCAGACATACTGTTAACACCATGTGAAGTTTAGAACTTGTCACCTTAAAACTTGGCAAGTTGTGAGCATTTTAGAAACCCCCTTTTTTTCCCTGGGAGAAGAACTCAAGAATTCTCTCTACAAAAGATTTGTGGCCTTTATGCCTGATACAACGAACATCATAAAAGGTACAAGTCTGGTGTCCATAATGAATGCCTTCATTTGTAGGATGTCAGACCTGACCATGAAAGCTATGAAGACCCTTTGTTGATGTTTCTACTTTGTATTTCATAGCTGACCACAAAAAGTTTGGAACACCATTTGTAATCTCCATGCCCTTTTACTCAGTGCAGGTCATGTGTTGTTGCTTACTCTTGTGCTCTCCACTGATGTGTTGAATGTCGGCACATTTTCTTAGAAGTTACAGCCAGCAACACCAAGGTCACTAACACCTCATCTGTGGAAACAGTTATGGCTCTCTAGTGTAGTGGGATCAAAGGCTCAAATTTATTCAGGGGCTTCCTGAAACATTTAGCTATGTTATGAGTGGAATATGAGCTCCTCAAGCCCAGTTAATTAAATCATGACAGCGTGCATAAAACAATTAAGACTCAAGGGTCACCCCTTCTAATGATCATTGCTCGGAAATGCTTGCAGTACATAACAGAGACCTAAAAGAACTGTTAAATGACAGCAAAATTTTTAAACTGAATCAACTAGGGCAAAGTTATGCCCCTTGTCGAAAATGGAAAAAGTGGCTCACCATGAATCATGGAAATGGTTGTCAAAGTTAGGACAATGATTTGAATTGTTGGAAACTGGAGACACCATGCCCACCAAGGAAGTTTCTATTGGAAAAGGAAGTTGCCCAGTCAGTAGAGCAACATATTCACGGCCATTGTACAGCAGTCATGAATAGACTCTGTGTGAAATGTACTTCCTCTCAGCAAGAAATGAGCTTCCTGGTGTATGTGATAGCCATTATATGCTGGCATAAAACTTACCTCTTCAGTCACCATTACTTTGAAATGGCCTTTAAAACTTTGGAAATGGCTTGTACATATAGACAACAACAATGGATTATAATATTTTTAGGTATACCCCCCCAACCAGATGTGTGGCACTGTCTAACTCCCACTTGCACTGAGAGGGGGTGGGGTTTGACATAATAACATTACAATAATACAATAACCTTCTCATTAATATTCCTGATGAAGGCTGGGTCGAAACACCGAGAGAGGACAATTTCAAGTTTATTATTATTGAGAAGGTTATTGTAATATGCTAACAAGACCTATCAACTCCAGATTTTTTTAAAAGCATTATTATATTGGTGGCTCCTGTAAATGTTTGTTGTCTACAATTATTTTAAACAAATATTTCCCTCCTTTTTTCCTATTAATCTCATCATTGAGTGTCCACCTATATACCAGAAGTTACTCAGCATACATCAGAATCATAGATATTAAAAACCTTGTCATCAGCACTCAACCACACGGGGCTATATATATAGTTCAAGGAAAAGTTTGGTAATCTCCTTACTATATAACCATTTCAACATTCAAGCATGCTATATAGTTTTTTTAAATCCAGTCAAGGTAAAGTTTCTGTAAAAATCAACACCAATCAACACCAAATGATGTCAATAATCTTCCTTTTCTCAAAGGCAATGATCAGCTTGATGGATTGAAGAGGGAGCTAGCTACTTACTTGGCTAAGACAGATGGCATTTCGCTCTCTTTTTTGAAGGAAGGTAAATTCAGCTGAAGTGGGATCAGCATCTTCGTCATCACTGAAACTTTTGTCAACTTTCCCCAGTAGTACCTTCTTGGGCATTTCCATAAAACGGTCTTAATATGCTCTTCATCTAAGGGTACTGCATCTTTTTCATCATCAGTTTCCTCACATTCCGATGATGAAGAACTTTCTTCAAGGTGTTTCTTTGATTGTTTTTTTTCTGGGAGAAAGAGTCATCATCACTTTCCGAGTCTGAACCCATCATCTTCCTTCTCTTTTTTTTTTGCAGGTCGTTTACCGCTCTTTAGCTCTTTTTTCCCAGCTTTAGCCTGTTGTTTCTCCAGCTAGCTTCTTTTTCTCCACAAGTTGCTCCTTAAAATCTTATTGGTCAACACTGCTCCATGCATTGATAGTTTGTGTCGTTTTTGTTGGGTTGGTGGCCTATTAGATGCTCTACCACGTGATCAAATAACTTCCTCAAATGAAGTTTCATGCTCAACAAGTACTAGGGACAGGACATACTTCATGCCAGGTGGAGCATACTTCTGAAGGATTTCGACCAAGGTACTTGAATCCAATTGGGTTAATGTTGTATGTTAAATGAGTTGTACTGTTATGGTGAAGTGGGGGGAGGCCATAAATCAGTCCCTCCTATACCAACACTTGCCTATGCACTGCACCCCCACACCCCCACCATCACCTGATTACTCACACCATTCTTCACCTCCTTCCCAACCAAACAACAGTGCCGCCTCTCCTCAGTGCCTGCCACCTCATTCCATCAGCTCATTCATTAAATGTTAGGAGTAGCAGTGAATCGTTGCCCTGTTCAGCCAATAGTGGAAACAGTTAGTCGAGGGAAGGCACTGCTGAAGTTCGAGGGAGAAACAAAAGTGATTAACATTTTCAAGTATTTTTCTTAAAACGCAATAAAATACTATTTGAACAAATTTTAATGAAAAAAGATTCAATTGATAAAATATTGAAGTATTTACACCTTTTAGGATATTATTTTTTAAAGGGGTGAATTTTTTTATACACCGAACCGGCTCAGCTTAAAAATAAAAAAAAGCCACCATATTTTTATTAATATTTCATTATAGGACACAGGATTTTTTTTTTTAATTGATGTGGTCATCATTTGATAGTAAAGTACTAGAGGATGGCACATTTATTTTTAGTAAATGGTTTTTAAAAAACCCCAATTGACTATTATATATGTATTATTATATAATGTATGTATGTTAATATATTCGTATAAATATTATTAAATGTATGTTTTTGTTAAATGTATGTTTATGTTAATATATGTATTATTTATAATGTATGTATGTTATTATTATATTCGTATATATCTTAAATGTATGTTTAGTATGTATGTTATTATATTCGTATATATATTATTAAATGTATATTTATGTTAATATATGTATTATTATATAATGTATGTATGTTATTATATTCGTATATATATTATTAAATGTATGTTTATGTTAATATATGTATTATTATATAATGTAAGTATGTTATTATATTCGTATATATATTATTAAATGTATGTTTATGTATGTTTATGTTAATATAATTATGTATTATTATATAACGTATGTATATTATTATATTCGTATATATTATTAAATATATGTTTATGTTAATAATATATTATTATATAATGTATTATATTCGTATATATAATTATTATTAAATGTAATATATATTATTATATAATGTATGTATGTTATTATATTCGTATATATATTATTAAATGTATGTTTATGTTAATATATGTATTATTATATAATGTATGTAGTATGTATCTTATTATATTCGTATATATATTATTAAATGTATGTTTATGTGTATTATTATATAATGTATGTATGTTATTATATTCGTATATATTATTAAATGTATGTTTATGTTAATATATGTATTATTATATAATGTATGTATGTTATTATATTCGTATATATATTATTAAATGTATGTTTATGTTAATATATGTATTATATATAATGTATGTATGTTATTATATTCGTATATATATTATTAAATGTATGTTTAATTATGTATTATTATATAATGTATGTATGTTATTATATTCGTATATATATTATTAAATGTATGTTTAATTATGTATTATTATATAATGTATGTATGTTATTATATTCGTATATATAATATTATTAAATGTATGTTTATGTTAATATAATTATGTATTATTATATAATGTATTATATTTGAATATACATTATTAAATGTATGTTTATGTTAATATATGTATTATTATATAATGTATGTATGTTATTATATTGGTATATATTATTAAATGTATGTTTATGTTATCTATAATTATGTATTATTATATAATGTAATAATGTATGTATGTTATTATAATTCACACCACAAAAGTTGTTGTTGGTTGTCAAGCAGATATTCTAATTAACGGCCATAAGTGCCTATAGGAGCAAATTCGGACATCATTCACAGACAAAAGAACAACGAAATACAAGATTTTTTAAAGATTTTTTTTAAGCTGCACATGCCCAGTAGACTAGCTGCACATGCCCAGTCAACTAGCTGTACATGCCCAGTAAACTAGCCCAGTAAACTAGCTGTACATGCCCAGTAACTGCACATGCTCAGTAGACTAGCTGCACATGCCCAGTAGACTAGCTGCACATGCCCAGTAAACTAGCTGTACATGCACAGTAAACTAGCCCAGTAAACTAGCTGTACATGCCCAGTAAACTAGCTGTACATGCCCAGTAAACTAGCCCAGTAAACTAGCTGTACATGCCCAGTAGCTGCACATGCTCAGTAGACTAGCTGCACATGCCCAGTAGACTAGCTGCACATGCCCAGTAGACTAGCTGTACATGCCCAGTAAACTAGCTGTACATGCCCAGTAAACTAGCTGTACATGCCTAGTAAACTAGCTGCACTTGCCCAGTAGCTGCACATGCTCAGTAGACTGCTCTAGTGATATAAAATAGTCCTAAAACTCTACCTCTACCTTGAGGGGGTGAGAGAGTAAAATGAAAGAGGATGGCTGACAATCGCAACTGCTGTCATGAACAGTCTCTTTCAGGCCTACTCTGTTGTTCCTGGAAGTCTTTATTGGGAGGAGAGCTGCACAGGAACCTAGGCCTACCTGGACTCAGCATGATTCCTGGAATCATGCTGAGTCCCCTCACTCTTGAGCAAGGAGGCGTTCCTGGACGGGTTTCTTTGTTATTATAAGTTTAGTTGTGGCATAGAGCAATGTAGAGCTGTGTAGCTTTTGTTGGCTCACTTCAATGGAGCTGATTGACTGCAGCTTATTCTATTTGTGTTCTAATGAATTTTGAAAAGTTTATGCCCCCCCCCAAAAGAAGTTATAGCTATAAATATGATCTCCATAAAAAACCAGAAATAGAGTCGGCGGTGAATAGGTAAAGTATCTGCATGACTGATGGTTTTGCTGTGTGATGCTGACAGACACTGTGTCTTCCATTGCAGTAAACAGATCTGTAGATATGTTGCCCACATGACACTGACCAGGCTCTGCTCTGTCACAACTCAACCATTATGCATACAACACAAATCTTATGCAACAACACAAATCTTATGCATGCAACACAAATCTTATGCATGCAACACAAATCTTATGCAACAACATAAATCTTAGGCATACAACACAAATCTTATGCATGCAACACAAATCTTATGCATACAACACAAATCTTTTGCAACAACACAAATCTTAGGCATACAACACAAATCTTATGCATACAACACAAATCTTATGCATACAACACAAATCTTATGAAACAACACAAATCTTATGCAAGAATACAAATCTTATGCACACAACACAAATCTTATGCCACAACACAAATCTTATGAAACAACACAAATCTTATGCAACAATACAAATCTTATGCACACAACACAAATCTTATGCATACAACACAAATCTTATGAAACAACACAAATCTTATGCATACAACACAAATCTTATGAAACAACACAAATCTTATGCATACAATACAAATCTTATGCAACAATACAAATCTTATGCAACAACACAAATCTTATGCCACAACACAAATCTTTTGTAACACAAATCTTATGCAATAACAAAATCTTTAGCATAACTGAGCATATAATGTTTAGACTGCATATGATAATCAGTGAATAGTGTTAGTCAGTACATTCATACTTCGTTCAATCCGGAGACAGACCATACCAATAATCCCACAAAAGCAATGCCTACAATCAGTATGGAGTGCTTTACAAATCACCATGGAACGACTTTCCTGGTAACAATTATAGTGCCAAGCGTAGCCAGGACCGTAATCTAGAATAGAAATAAACATGGTAAAGGGTCATCAAACTGGTGCTTGCGTCGTGCTAGTGAAATGCTAGATGACAGTTATGTGGTAAAGGATTATCAGTCACTCATTGTAAAGGGAAATCGATGCAGATCTTCCACGAGCGGGACAGTTACACACCCGTCCCACCAGACATGCCATTTTGCTTGCTATCCCTGCAGGGAGGTAATAGCAGGTACCTACCAAGTAGAATCCGCCCCTCTCTCCTCCCACAGTGACTGAGGCCAACTCCTACCATTGCAATTTTTTGACCTTTGTACTCTAGTTGCTAGCATTATTTTGGCTCTGTCTTCTAGTCTAGTCACACAAACTACCGGCTGAATTCTAGAACCTCCTCCCAATCAGTTTATGCTCTCTACCAGACATTCAAGTCAGTGAATCCCAGTCAGGCTTCACAACCCCCTCCACAAACTCCTGCAGGTGCAAGACTGAACCAAATTTAACAATTCACTGCGACTGAAGAAATCTCCACGTTTTGCGAAGTCAGATCCAGATGCACATAGATTCAGGAAAGGTTTTGGCATGGAAGCAAAGCAAGGATGGCTATCCTCTGCCGTGAAGCCAAAATATACTGCACCTCAAACATGAATCCTCCCCCCTCCCCCCCCCCCCCCCCCCAAAAGGCCCACACGCATCCATGTATCCCACATTTTTGGTCAGAAAAAGTTGGCAGGTGTGTCACTGGCAAACAATGTGGTAAAGGGTTCTAAAATTCAAACACATGTGGTAAAGGGTTCTAAAATCCATACAAATGGTCAAAGATAGTTGATTTGGTAAATGGTCGTCAACACCCATTGGACTGACATACATGGTAAGAGGTCACCAAAATTAAATGCACATGTGTGGTAAAGTAAAGGACTTTCAATGCCAACCAAATGGCAGAGGGTCATTAAGGTCATACATGTGGTCCAGGTTTTGACCAGTGATATATAATAGAGGGTAAAAATTCTGAACATGGGCATGATCAGATGTACACAGATATGGTATAATCACAGACTTCCTTTGTGATATATAGCAAGCCTAGACCAATAGCAGCTGTACTAGCTATTGCTGTGTTCTTAGCCATCTTTTGTGTGGTACCCCATGCACTCTTATGATTGACCTTTGTAGATTTAAATGACCCTTTACCTATTAATTTATTCAAGCAGCTCCGTTACTCAGTGTAACACCACAATCACAGATGTTAGTATTTATACTTGCCACGATTATTACTAAAGTATATACATGACTATGTAATCACTGGCGACAGAGTGGGGGGGGGGGGGGGGGAGGGGATGGAAAACTGGGTATTGCTTGGTATTACCACACATGGCATATCTATCTATCTATCAATGTATGTATTAACTATATGTTCACCTGTAAAAAAGGACGAATGGGCCACTCGCCTTAAATAACATGGGCTTATGTAAATCGGGAATAGTCGGAACAATCAAGAGAACTTCTGGCAACAGATTCGAAGCCAGATTGGTAGCCTGGCTGCATTGCATGCAAGTGAGAACAGGTGGCAACAGTTAATAGCTAGTGTACCCCCTTACCAGATAATATAACAAGCCAGCCACAAAGGCTAAACCACAAGCCCTCTGACACCACCTCCCCGATAGGCTCTCATATAAATTAAAGGTGTGATGAGAATAGGCTGCATGGCTGACAGGAGAGGATGATGTACACAATTACTTGGTTCATCAACAAGCTTTCTTCACTCGCCACTCAATGCCTATATATCTATCTATCTATCTATCTATATATATATAGCATTCATACTAGTTTAGTTATGCATATAGATACATGCTACACAAGCAGCAGACACATGCACAAGCAGACACATGCACAAGCAGACACATGCACCACAAGCAGACACATGCACAAGCAGATACATGCACCACAAGCAGACACATGCACAAGCAGACACATGCACCACAAGCAGACACATGCACCACAAGCAGACACATGTACAAGCAGACACATGCACAAGCTGACACGTGCACCACAAGCAGACACATGTACAAGCAGACACATGCACAAGCTGACACGTGCACCACAGGCAGACACATGCACCACAAGCAGACACATGCACAAGCAGACACATGCACAAGCAGACACATGCACAAGCAGACACATGCACTACAAGCAGCAGACACATGCACAAGCAGACACATGCACCACAAGCAGACACATGCACAAGCAGACACATGCACAAGCAGACACATGCACAAGCAGACACATGCACAAGCAGACACATGCACAAGCAGACACATGCACAAGCAGACACATGCACAAGCAGACACATGCACAAGCAGACACATGCACAAGCAGACACATGCACAAGCAGACACATGCACAAGCAGACACATGCACCACAAGCAGCTACCTGGTTCCGTTAAAGATCTGTGCTGTCAACTATTATTGTGATTACTTGTACGGTACTGTCAGCCAAATAAGGTACACCCTCGATCGTTTGTGCCCACATGTAGAGTCCACAGGTTCGTGGTCCAAATGAACAGACCAAGTAAGTGTATTCGAGGAAACACTTATAATTGATGTGTCTATGTAAATACATAGTCATGTGTGTCTATATTAGTAATAAACAAGTTAAAATCTGTGATTGGTTAGTTCTCGTGTTACACTGAGTAACATCTTATAGGAGGCTGCTTGACTATAGAACTAGTAATAAAAAAAATGAAGGAGGATTTCGCGACCAACATTTAAAGGATCCTTTACCTAATGAAGACCAGTATTGTGATAATGGTTCTGAAGGATCATTATATTAATGGGTAAAGGATTGACTCTTGTAAATGTTGGTCACAAATTCTAGCCTCATTAACATCAATCCCAACACATGCATACATACACAGTATTTCCTTGAAAGTTTCAATGTAGCGAACACTAAACGAGGATGAATATTACCCTATAGGTATACCCAGCATGCAGGCATACCTATGTAGGCTGTAGGCACACCCAGTCCCAGGCTATAGGCACACCCAGTCCCAGGCTATAGGCACACGCAGGATGCAGGCACACCTAGGGTGTGGGCGCACCCAGTCCCAGGCTATAGGCACACACAGGATGCAGGCACACCTAGGGTGTAGGCATGCCCAGGCTTGTAGGCACACTCAGGCTATAGGCATGCGTAAGCTTATTTAGCCTCACGCAACGACTCCTCCCAGTCATTGGAGAGACAGAGCCAACAAGCTAGCCATAGAAATTAAATACAGCGAGAGAAAATAAGTGCCAGGGTCCCCGAGTTTGCTAGTCATATTTCATTAGTTTCCAGCTCTTCATCATCGTCGAGGTCTGAGAAAGAGCAGCCAGAATCCTGATGTTCCCGATTTTCCAGTTTGAAAATGGGTTCAGGAATTTGTGGTGCGGTTTCAGTTGTCACTTGTCAGGCTTTAGGAAATGAATATCTCCATCTTCAGTTCGCTTCCATCCTCCTGATGTCCTCCACTTCTAGGTTGGAATTTTAAAAATTGTCCGTGCATGCACACATTACAAATACTATTGGAGAGTGAACAACATTATTGTTCAGGCATCGAAATTGGGAGAATATAATTCGTGGGAAAATACTAGATTAGAGGGAGAATATTGGAGGGAGAATAGCATCTGAGAAAATAAGTCACTTCAGATTTTGTAGCAGTTCTAGGACTAGTGCAGATAGCAAATGGTCGTAGTCGAGTTGTGTAGCTGCCTTGTAATCTTACAATTGTTATTGAGAAATCCTCCATTCAGTAAGGGAGGCAATGAAGCAAGTATGCTCGAGAGCCCATCCCTAGTTCCTTCTTAGTTAGCCTCAAGAGACAACCTTGAAATTTATTCACCTTAAACGATTGCTGAGAAATAATAAGAGAGAACCTTTACCAATTACTAAACTGAGACTTATAAGTAGCAGTCCAAACACTGAATAGAAGTCTTACCCAGCCCTTGCCAAACACTGAATAGAAGTCTTACCCAGCCCTTGCCAAACATTGAATAGAAGTCTTACCCAGCCTCCTTGCCTATCCAGCCACTCGTAAAACTTGACCTCGATGAAACTCTTGTAGAGGAAGTGTGCGATACTCTTTACAAATGAGTACAAGTGAGCACTCGTCTCTTCGCCCAATTTCTCTTTGATGTAGATCTTGCAGAGATGACAGCAGGATGACATTAAGATAGCTATTCTATTTAGTGTGATTATAGCTGGAAGAGAGGGGAGGAGGGGCAGATACCACCACAGCATTGCGGGGGGAAGATGTGGGGGCGGGAGGGAGAAGGATGGAAGAGAACATTAAGATTGAAAAGGTAAGTACACACACCACACATGCACACACACATGGCACCCACATGCACAAACACCACACACATGCATGCACACAAATGCATGCACACACATGCATGCACACACACACACATGCACAAACACGGCATGCACACACATGCATGCACACACACCGCACGTGCACAGACACCACACATGCATGCACACACATGCATGCACACACACCACACGTGCACAAACACCACACACATGCATGCACATACATGCATGCACACATATCACATGTGCACAAACACCACACACATACCACACATGCACAAACACCACACACATGCATGCACACACACCACATGTGCACAAACACCACACACATGCATGCACACACATGCATGCACACACACCTGTCAGGACCAGCCCACAGATAAAGAGAGAGGAAACATGCTGATCCTGCACTAACTGAACATTGTTATGCAATCAACACTTCTATTCAATACACCTCACACTTCCTTATTACTTGTGTCATTATCATACCCATTAGGTCATTACTGGTGACTGTTGTATGTTAATTAGTTGTGTGTTGGACTCTTGTGATTGGTTGTATTTTATTTCACCTTATGATTTCTACCTTATATGGTTGTGGCTCCACACACCAGATCAACCTATTTAAAGGAACTCCTGACTGGTAAGAGCCAAATTTTCCTAACTTGTATTTAAGATAACATCTATTTGACTTAAAGGTAGCTTAAACTCTGCCTAGCAGTTAGGACTCTCTCTGGTGGCAGCACCTACTGAGGAGACAGAGCATTAAAACCCTCTCGACCCTCCACACATGGTGGCAGCATCTACTGAGGAGACAGAGCATTAAAACCCTCTCGACCCTCCACACATGGTGGTGAGGAGACAGAGCACTCAACTCTCCACACATGGTGGCAGCGGTGTAGAAAATATCCAGTCATCAAGAGCCTTACCTAGCCACTACACTGACTTAGTTGAAATTTAATTCTCTATTGTTCTATTGTACCCTTGGTCTAAACCCTGAGAGTAGGATGAGCAGAAAGACAAAACCTCCGAAACAACGGGACCTCGAGTGCGACCAGACCTCTGATTGGGCGGATGAAGACGGCACAGAGTCCACAAACCCTCGAACTACAACATCCAAGGCACAACTCCTAGGCCAGCTGGTGGTGACCCAGATGGAAATGGCAGCCCTAAACCAGAGGACAGAACAGAGACTGGCAAAGCTACAGGAAGCACAGTGGGCCAGGGAAATGCAGCAAGACCAACTGCAGTACAGAAGGGAAGAGGAGAGGAAACAGGACGAGCAACAGGCGAAGACACGAGGATGAATGTTGGGAGAAGCAGATGGAAAGGGAGGATAAGAAAATGGAGAAGAACAAGATAAGTAAGCTAGCCAACAGAATTACACTTTGGACAGATACAGAGCACCCAACTGCATACCTTGAGGTTTGAGGACATTATGCAGGATGCTGGGATTGGCAAAGAGCAGTGGCCTAGTAGGTTGATTCCCCTCTTGGCAGGGAAGGCCCTGACTGCCTACACTACTAACGTACCAAGGGTGGCTATTGCTTCATATCCATCCTTTAAAGAGGAGCTCTTGAAAGCGTTAGGCATGTCAGTGGAGAGATGCCAACGTGAGTTTTGGGGGATGCGGAGGAGATAATCCAATTCCTGGCAGCAGACAGCAAGACAGATCGAAACAATGGTGACAGAATGGCAGACTCTTGTACCACAGTAGGAAGTCAAGTATATGTTTGCATTTCACAAATTGTTGTCCTTATTCCCTACAGATGATGCGGAGTACATAAGGCTGAAGCTTTGATAGAGGCGGCCAACTTGCTGGAAGATAGGCAGGAAGCTCGGCGAGAGAGACCCTACAGCAACAGGCCAGGATATGGTTGGGGCTAGCAGGACACCAAAGCGAAACCCTTACAGCCAGAACGTCGAGACAAACCACCCACAGCAGGAGGACCTCATCAACCTCCACGACCGGAGTCTTGGGTACGCACCTGGCTATGGATGCGGCAAGAAAGTTCATAAAAAGCCTGATTGCCCGACTAAGGTGTCATTGGTAGTAACTAATAGTACTCAGCCAGATCTGAGCTTTGTGGGTAGAAGGATAGTTATGCTGATGAGCTTTGTGGGTAGATGATTGTGGGTAGATGTTTGTGCAGGGTAGTTATGCTGATGAGCTTTGTGGGTAGATGTTTGTGCAGGGTAGTTATGCTGATGAACTTTGTGGGTAGATGTTTGTGCAGGATAGTTATGCTGATGAGCTTTGTGGGTAGATGTTTTTCCTGTTTGTATAGTGCTTGCCAGCATAAAGGCCCCCAACTTTTTTTCTGTTGGGAATATTAAAAAAATAATACCATTTTTGAAATTTTCACGAAAAAATCTCTAAGATAGCAATTTTCTGCATCTTCAAAGTAAAAATTATAATTTGACCAATCAGAGCACAGTTCTATAAGGCGTTGCTATGGTAATTGAATAAATCACCGTAATGCTAGTGCGCGTGGCAATTACTCCCGTGAGAAAGAAGCAGCTGTTTGTGTTCGTCGACAGTTGACCGGGTAAAGAACGCTTCGGAGATGTCGGACCGGAGGCCAAACTGGAGGAAAAGGAAGATGAAAGAAAGAGCTGAAAAGCTAGTGAAAGCAAGACGGCATATCGCCCCCAGCGTTCCGACCAGCGAAGTTGCAGGGCGTTCTCCAATGAGCGTTGAGGTCGAGACCAGCCAAGGTGCTGGCCCTTCTCCTGGGAGCATAGAGTCCGAGATCGCGGCTAGAGAAGGCGCTGGCCCTTCTCCTACGAGTGTTGAGATCGAGATCGAGAGTTCAGAAGGTCTAAGGCTAGGACCAGAGCTAGAGCAAGAGGCAGATCCTGGTTAGTGTGTATATATCATGCTATTGATATTATTTATAAATTACTAGATTATATTGTATATATTTAATATATATAGGAGTATTTGAAGGAGATAACATCACTATACAGAGCCACAAACCACCACCGCTCTGCAGTGATGATCTTCCTCACGTTCGTGATGAGAACGATGACGTGAAGAAGATCCTAGTAGTGTTGTATCACGATGAGAGTATTTACAACTCCAATGAAGGGCAAACATGGATGTGGGGGGAAGACAAAGACAAAAGGGAGTGGCATAATGGTAGCGGATTTTGTTGACGAGCATGAGGGATACTTATGTCTCAGTGCTCAGCAGTGCAAACAAGCGAAGAGGATCCATCCAGCGATAAAACAGACAGCGAAGGAATTTCTGGAGTATGGTGCTGAGATACTGGATGGATGAGCGCTTCATGGGACAGATGAAGACGGCGTGTGACATAGCAAGCTATAAGTATCCCCAGAGCCCCAGAGCACACACGGTCGTCTTTATTCTGGATCAGAGCAGTTGCCACAAAAAATATGACGAGAAGGCACTGATCACAAGAAACATCCTTGTGAAAGATGGAGGACCACGTAGGGTTCGGGATACCATTTGGGCAGGTGCAGTGCAATCCACTGTTTTTCCAGATGGCTCGGCAAAGGGGTTGAGAACCATCTTGAAGGAGAGAGGGCTCGTGAATATTCACCACTTGAAGGCTGATGAAATGCGAGAAATCCTTTCCTTCCACAATGACTTCTTGGACGAAAAGACTCAAGTGGAACACTATGTACACAGCAGGGGTCACAAGTGTTTCTTTCTGCCCAAGTTTCACTGCGAACTTAACCCTATTGAACCGGTCTGGGGAAAGTCGAAGCAGTACTGCCGAGCATACACTAATTTCACCTTGGTGAAGCTCAGGGAAATACTCATCCCAGCTCTTGACACAGTATCAACTGATCTGATTCGTAAATACTTCCGAAAGGCTAGGGAATACGAACCAGCATACCTAGATGGGAAAAAGGCAGGAAAAGAAGTAGAGAGTGCAGTGAAACTATACAAATCACATCGACGCATATTTAATGAAAGTGTATAATCCCCTCTCCCACCCGCGCAACTTCAATTGAATGTATCTCCCTTAATATTTATCTAATTAAAATTCTATAACAGCCATTTTGTAGCTCTTGTTCTTGTGCATTTTTTAATTATTCTATTTAGAGTGCATATTTAATGAAAGTGTATAATCCCCTCTCCCACCCCCGCAACTTCAATTGAATGTATCTCCCTTAATATTTATCTAATTAAAATTCTATAACAGCCATTTTGTAGCTCTTGTTCTTGTGCATTTTATTATTATTTTTTGGTCAATTATATCTTGCACTGTGTAGGCACTCACTCTATTTAGAGTGAGGATGTCATATGTTATAGTTGATTAAATATCTCACTCAAACATCATCTGATCAAAAATCCATAGCAGCCACTTTGTTTGCACCTTAGAGTGTTACCCTTGTATGGAATTTGGGTAAACCACATGCAAAAGACTAGCCTGTCCACTCGATTTGAGTGATTTTGAAGGCCTAATAGAGAGTTTTTTGGTCTGCGGATGTGGTTAACACTATGCTAAAAGTGGGCGCAGCTCTTTGTTTACTGATGGTTCGTATACATACTGTCCAAAATTGGAAGACTACAAATGTTCTTATATGGAGTTATGCAACATTATGTAATATGTTCAATTGGGGGCCTTTATGCTGGCAAGCACTATATGTTTGTGCAGGATAATTTGTGCAGATTTGCTTTTAAATGTTGTTGATTGGTGGTGATAGCTGCCATGGTATAAAAAGCACCTTGAGATTTGCATGAGTATAATAATATAGTCAATTAGTTGCCTGGTCTTAACTTTGAAGTCACTGCTCCTTTATCTCCTTGACTATTCAAGCATGGAAGCAAATGTTTCAAGGCCATCCAACCCCTGTAGTATTGGAAGTATACCGACAGATACTTGCCACAGGACCTCATTTAGCAGAAATGTTGGAATGGTTGCAGCCTCTGAGTTATCACAGGAAGACAAGAAACTATTGGAATGGAGAAGTGGGGTACCAGTATCTGATGACAGCACATTGTGCTTTGCCATGAGAAAGTGTATCTTTCTCGTTATGGAAGTCTGCAAAAGTATTGCTGCGATCCCTTCAAAATGCACAAGAAACATATCTCAAGTAAGTTGACTATTTCAATTACCTCTCATACTTGTTTTGCTCCAAGATGTATTTCACTAGTTTGTCGTACTTAATATATACTTCGTAAGGTCATCTAATTAGACAATTGATCTTTTTATGTTGCACAGTCACTTAAAGTCGTCAATGAAGATACGGCGTAATTGCTAAATTTAAAACCTGGTCAAAAGTTATGTTCCACATGTAATTCCAGGTTTAGGAAGCATGATGACAAGAATCCTCAGCCGATGATTGATAAGAAACTACCCAATACTACTGAGAAAGAGTCACTTGATACCAGCTCATCATTACTGGGCTGTTCTCCAATCAAACCAGTCAGTAGGCGAGACAAAGTCAGTTATGGCAAACGAAAACTAGAAGACATCCAAACAGCAGCTAAAATGAAGGTGGCTAAAGTCCTAGACATATATACGAACAGGTGAATTGAGTAGCACAGAAATTGAAACACCTGGTAAGAAGTTCGAGGATTTAGATAGACTAATTTACCTGTTAAAGAAGAAATGCGAACATGCTCCAAGAAAGGAAAAAATTAAACTACTCACTCTTCTCTCATTCCAGCCAGTTGGAGTATCACAAAGAACAAATGATTTTAATACATATATCCGAACATTTAGTGAAGAGAGCCGGAAAACTTAACTCTTTGTTTCCCAATTAACTTTTTAGCTTCCCAACTGTGTTAACTATTTGCTTATAGCCTATTTTCTGTTGATGCAAAACCACAATTTTTCCCCCACATACCTAGAGGAGGTATGTCTTACTTGCTGAACTTGAAGGAATTTCATCGCTATGCAGTAGGTATTTTATTAGAGAAAAAAATATTCTTTTCTTGTCATTTATATTAACATTGTTTTTATTGAAATGAATACACACTGTAATTAAAGTTTCAAGTACATTACACTTTCATTATAGCATGTATAACTGCTGGAAATATGATTAATAATATACTGGTATATAAAGCATTAAGAGATATTGTAAAAATTGTAAGGGACCGAAATGCAATAGATGCTCTCTGATTGGTCCAATTTTATATTTTACTTTCAGAATATGCAACATTGATATCTTGTAGATTTTTTCATGTGATTTTAAAAAATGGCTTAAAAATTTTATAAGCAAAACAAAATTTGGGCAGTTAAACCCAGTAGCTAAACTAGGATACCTTAGATTTTGCTACGACTTCTTCTGGGACTTCTGGGACTTCATTTGGATCTAGAGTAACGCTCTCTTCATCGTCCGTCCAAGCGTGGACATCACTGTCTTACTCTAGCAAAGCGAGGACATCACTGGCATCCATGATCGAAGGGGAAAAATAAAAAAATAAAAATTCTCTGGTTAATTATAATTCTGTAATCTATTTTCTGGAATCTATTTTCAGCCTATAATTAACATGTTCTTTACGCACTGTAAAAGTTTTAGTTCTTTGCCATGTACCGAAGTATGAGAAAAAAACGATGAGAAAAGTTTACTCAAGTTTCTATGGGGTGGAAAACTAAGAGTTAAGAGAACCAAAGAGATTCTGGTTGAGCCAGACCCCCCAAAAGGATGGACCTTGAGTACAGAAGTGGTTGAGAGAGTAATGGCATTTTATCAATCTGAAGAATATTCCCGCATGTGTCTAGGAAAGAAGGATTATGTATCTGTCAGGACAGATGGTGGCAAGATCCAGATGCAGAAGCGTTTGCTTCTTGTGAATCTGAAAGAAGTCCTTGAGTACTTGAAAAATACAGGAGACACAATTGGTTTTTCGAAATTTTGTGAGCTTAGGCTGAAATGGTGTGTTTCCGTAAACAGCAGGAGTATGCATTCTGTTTGTGTCTGCGAGCAACATCAAAATGCAAAGTTGCTTGTTGCAGCCATTCCGTGTCACAATGATTATAAAGCATTGTTGTCAAGTATGGTTTGCAGCCTAGACAATAGAACTTGTATGATGCAGTCATGTGATGAGTGTCCAGGTAAGAGTGCACTTGAAGACTACCTGTCAGAACTGTTTCTGATAATGATATAGACATGGATGCCTCCATCAGTTTCAAGCAGTGGGTGCACACTGATGGAACTGCTCTCATGGACTTACAGCTTCCATTCCAAGAATGTTTAGACATGTTTTGCGATAAATTTAAAGTCCTAAGACAACATCATTTTATTGCAAATCACAATCAGCTTACCTGAAATCGATAAAAGAAACTCTACAACATGACTCGGCAAATCATTCTACTCGGCAGAGAATTACAGCTTTGTAGTAGTACAAGATGTAGTGCAAGGATTTTATTGGCCAAGCGACCCTCCACCCATTTCCCATCTATTACAAGGAAGAAGATGAACTCAAGTGTATGAGTGCGTGCATCATTTCGGACAGCATGGTACATGACACACCTACGGTGCATGCCTTCATTACAAGGTTGTTATTGAAAGAGGAGCTGCCAACCAAAACCAGTCTGATCTATTACAGTGATGGGGCTGCAAGTCAATACAAGAATCACAAGCCAATCTATGCCACCATCAAATTGATCATGGACTCAAAGCTGAGTGGCATTTCTTTGCTACAAGCCATGGAAAGAGTCCTTGTGATGGAATAGGGGGGACCACAAAACGATTAGTCGCCAGAGCAAGTCTACAAGCGACAGAACAGGATCAAATACTAACTCCTCATCAAATGTTCACCTGGGCTGATCAGTATATAGACGGAATCAAGTACTTTTTTGTCAGTAGTGATGATGTGCATAGAAATGCAAACAGATACCAGCTAGAGAAGCGTTACGCCATGTCAAAGACGTTTCAGGTACACGCTCTCATCACAGTTTTGTATCTACCTCAGAAGGGGCACTGGAAATGCGGTGGCTATCTGAAGATGATATTTGTACCAATCTATGACTTGGTGACTGCAACCCTGAGTTAGACACTCTTCCCAGCAAGGCACTTTCTTACTCTAATAACTTCTAACCTGGCAAGTACATAGCTTGTATGTACGATCAAGAGTGGTTCATTGGGAGCATTATTGAGCGTTCAGAGGAACACAATGACGTGCATGTGAAGTTTATGAAACGATCTCACAATACAACCCTGTCATGGCCACAAGATGGGTGCTGGGTACCTTTTCAAGACATCCTGGGTGTTATCAGTGCTCCAGAACTGCAAGGACATGGATAGGCCTTGACCAATTATGCTAGCATAATTTTCAGAATAATAGGTAGCCAATAGAACTGAGAATTATGAATTATGCTAGAATAATAGGCTAACATTCAGACCAAAAAAAGAATAATAGGTAGCTACTTCTCCTATATATATATTTGGCTGTTCCTCTTGTTTTTTTCCTCTTGTTTTCTTGAGTTTGCTCCACACTGCATTGCGATTAGGTAAAGGGTCTGGAAACGGTTTTATATTCTTCAAGCATAATAAGAATAATAGGTGAAAGAAAAAGAATAATAGGCAGTGAAAACGGAATAATAACGAGAATATAAGAAAAGAATAATGGGTAAAAATAATAATAATTGGTCAAGGCCTAGACATCGAGGTCGCCAGTATAAATTGTCTTCTACAGACTATGATGGTATACACATGTAAATGCTCTTCTCCCTACTTTTTAGTATTGTGTATCGTTATGAATTTGTTATGATCAATCATAATCTAGACAATATTATGCCATGTTAAAGGCCAAAACTACTTTTAAGATATACCTGTGACCTGGCTGATATATATTACTGGATAAATATCCACATAAAATTGGTTAAGAATAATATGCATGACATTAGCTACATTGGACGTGTTCTAAATATACAAAACTAATAATTTCCATAGAGCTGCCAAACTATGAAGGAGTTTGATCACATACTTGATATTAGGTACATATGTAGATCAGATACATAAATTCCTGTGGTGTAAGTTTCAGTACCCCTGATAACTGTCTCCACTGGAAGATGGGCATTATTTGAAGATTTTTTGCATCTCGGTCTGACTTTGGGCCACAGCCACTCCTTTATTAATAGTTGAATTTGTCTATTCTTGCTTGGGCTTACACCTGTACCTAGAGATAGCGCATCTGTAATTTAAACCTCCTCAGGTCAACGATATAGCCACTAGGCAAACATGAAAATTGTAATAAAAAAATCGATTTTTCCAGCAAAACATGTTTTGATATGCTCCTAACCTTAGAACAACCAGCAGTGCTATTGATGCAGATTTCGAATGATTGAGTGGAATGATTGAGTACAGGGTATCAACTTTCAGCTTCGTATCTTTTTCCAATAAAAACACAAGCCTCTCAAAATAACAGGAAACTGCTGATGGGATCCAAAACGTGGGCGTGACAAATTTTTCAGAGGGGCGTGACTTCAAAACGTCTCGGACTCTGGACCTTATTTATTTTGTGTGTTCATTATTTGTACAAATGAACATTTTGATGAAGTTTCATCAAAATGTGAGGGTCACCTGGTGATTTGGCACGGAATGACCCTATTGTCAACCTATATACTTCAACCTGCCTCAACCCAGTGTGATGTTGGTCCAGTGTGTGTCCCCATACAGCTATTGTCAACTTAGTTCAACCAGCCTCAACCCAGTGTGTTGTTGGTCCAGTGTGTGTCTCCATATAGCTATTGTCAAGCCTCTCAGTTCCATTTAAACAATCTTATGCAACAACACAAATCTTATGCATACAACACAAATCTTATGCAACAACACAAATCTTGTGCATGCAACACAAATCTTATGCAACAACAAAAATCTTATGCATACAACACAAATCTTAGGCAACACAAATCTTATGCAACAACACAAATCTTATGCAACAACACAAATCTTAGGCATACAACACAAATCTTATGCATGCAACACAAATCTTATGCATACAACACAAATCTTATGCAACAACACAAATCTTATGCATACAACACAAAATCTTATGCAACAACACAAATCTTATGCATGCAACATGCAAACAACTCAAAACTTATGCAACAACATAAATCTTATGCATACAACACAAATCTTATGCAACAACACAAATCTTATGCATGCAACACAAATCTTATGCAACAACACAAATCTTATGCATACAACACAAATCTTATGCATGAAACACAAATCTTATGCATACAACACAAATCTTATGCAACAACACAAATCTTATGCAACAACACAAATCTTATGCTTACAACACAAAATCTTATGCAACAACACAAATCTTATGCATGCAACACAAATCTTATGCATGCAACACAAATCTTATGCAACAACACAAATCTTATGCATACAACACAAATCTTATGCAATAACACAAATCTTATGCATGCAACACAAATCTTATGCATACAACACAAATCTTTTGCGACAACACAAATCTTATGCATACAACACAAATCTTATGCATATACTTCGTTCAATCCGGAGACAGACCATACCAATAATCCCACAAAAGCAATGCCTACAATCAGTATGGAGTGCTTTACAAATCGCCATGGAATGACTTTCCTGGTAACAATTATAGTGCCAAGCGTAGCCAGGACCGTAATCTAGAATAGAAATAAACATGGTAAAGGGTCATCAAAATGGTGCAAGCGTGCTTGCGTCGTGCTAGTGAAATGCTAGATGACAGTTATGTGGTAAAGGATTATCAGTCACTCATTGTAAAGGGAAATCGATGCAGATCTTCCACGAGCGGGACAGTTACACACCCGTCCCAACAGACATGCCATTTTGCTTGCTATCCCTGCAGGGAGGTAATAGCAGGTACCTTCCGCCCCTCTCTCCTCCCACAGCGACTGAGGCCAACTCCTACCATTGCAATTTTTTGACCTTTGTACTCTAGTTGCTAGCATTATTTTGGCTCTGTCTTCTAGTCTAGTCACACAAACTACCGGCTGAATCCTAGAACCTCCTCCCAGTCAGTTTATGCTCTCTATAAGTAACAATTCACTGCGACTGAAGAAGTTTTGCGAAGTCAGATCCAGATGCACATAGATTCAGGAAAGGTTTTGGTATGGAAGCAAAGCAAGGATGGCTATCCTCTGCCGTGAAGCCAAAATATACTGCACCTCAAACATGAATCCTCCCCCCCCCCCCCCCCCCCCCCCCCCAAAAGGCCCACACGCATCCATGTATCCCACATTTTGGTCAGAAAAAGTTGGCAGGTGTGTCACTGGCAAACAATGTGGTAAAGAGTTCTAAAATTCAAACACATGTGGTAAAGGGTTCTAAAATCCATACAAATGGTCAAAGATAGTTGATTTGGTAAATGGTCGTCAACACCCATTGGACTGACATACATGGTAAGAGGTCACCAAAATTAAATGCACTTGTGTGGTAAAGGACTTTCAATGCCAACCAAATGGCAGAGGGTCACTAAGGTCATACATGTGGTCCAGGTTTTGACCACTGTGATATATAATAGAGGGTAAAAATTCTGAACATGGGCATGATCAGATGTACACAGATATGGTATAATCACAGACTTCCTTTGTGATATATAGCAAGTCTAGACCAATAGCAGCTGTACTAGCTATTGCTGTGTTCTTAGCCATCTTTTGTGTGGTACCCCATGCACTCTTATGATTGACCTTTGTAGATTTAAATGACCCTTTACCTATTAATTTACTCAGTGTAACACCACAATCACAGATGTTAGTATTTATAATTGTCACGATTATTACTAAAGTATATACATGACTATGTAATCACTGGCGACAGAGTGGGGGGGGGGGGGGGGGGAGGGGATGGAAAACTTGGTATTGCTTGGTATTACCACACATGGCATATCTATCTATCTATCAATGTATGTATTAACTATATGTTCACCTGTAAAAAAGGACGAATGGGCCACTCGCCTTAAATAACATGGGCTTATGTAAATCGGGAATAGTCTGAACAATCAAGAGAACTTCTGGCAACAGATTCGAAGCCAGACTGGTGGCCTGGCTGCATTGCATGCAAGTGAGAACAGGTGGCAACAGTTAATAGCTAGTGTACCCCCTTACCAGATAATATAACAAGCCAGCCTGAAATAGGACAAAGGCTAAACCACAAGCCCTCTGACACCACCTCCCCGATAGGCTCTCATATAAATTAAAGGTGTGATGAGAATAGGCTGCATGGCTGACAGGAGAGGATGATGTACACAATTACTTGGTTCATCAACAAGCTTTCTTCACTCGCCACTCAATGCCTATCTATCTATCTATATATATATATATATAAATAGCATTCATACTAGTTTAGTTATGCATATAGACACATGCTACACAAGCAGCAGACACATGCACAAGCAGACACATGCACCACAAGCAGACACATGCACAAGCAGATACATGCACCACAAGCAGACACATGCACAAGCAGACACATGCACCACAAGCAGACACATGCACCACAAGCAGACACATGCACAAGCAGATACATGCACCACAAGCAGACACATGCACAAGCAGACACATGCACCACAAGCAGACACATGCACCACAAGCAGACACATGCACCACAAGCAGACACATATACAAGCAGACACATGCACAAGCAGACACATGCACAAGCAGACACATGCACAAGCAGACACATGCACTACAAGCAGCAGACACATGCACAAGCAGACACATGCACAAGCAGACACATGCACCACAAGCAGACACATGCACAAGTAGACACATGCACAAGCAGACACATGCACAAGCAGACACATGCACACGCAGACACATGCACAAGCAGACACATGCACAAGCAGACACATGCACAAGCAGGCACCACAAGCAGCTACCTGGTTCCGTTAAAGATCTGTGCTGTCAACTATTATTGTGATTACTTGTACGGTACTGCTCAGCCAAATAAGGTACACCCTCGATCAGTTTGTGCCCACATGTAGAGTCCACAGGTTCGTGGTCCAAATGAACAGACCAAGTAAGTGTATTCGAGGAAACACTTATAATTGATGTCTATGTAAATACATAGTCATGTGTGTCTATATTAGTAATAAACAAGTTAAAATCTGTGATAGGTTAGTTCTCGTGTTACACTGAGTAACATCTTATAGGAGGCTGCTTGACTATATAACTAGTAAAAAAAAAAAATGAAGGAGGATTTCGCGACCAACATTTAAAGGATCCTTTACCTAATGAAGACCAGTATTGTGATAATGGTTCTGAAGGATCATTATATTAATGGGTAAAGGATCGACTCTTGTAAATGTTGGTCACAAATTCTAGCCTCATTAACATCAATCCCAACACATGCATACATACACAGTATTTCCTCGAATGGTTACCTGGGCTTCAAATAGTTTCAATGTAGCGAACACTAAACGAGGATGAATATTACCCTATAGGTATACCCAGCATGCAGGCACACCTATGTAGGCTGTAGGCACACCCAGTCCCAGGCTATAGGCACACCCAGTCCCAGGCTATAGGCACACCCAGTCCCAGGCTATAGGCACACACAGAATGCAGGCACACTTAGGATGTAGGCACACTCAGTCCCAGGCTATAGGGACACCTAGGGTGTGGGCACACCTAGGGTGTGGGCGCACCCAGTCCCAGGCTATAGGCACACACAGGATGCAGGCACACCTAGGGTGTAGGCACGCCAAGGCTTGTAGGCACACTCAGGCTATAGGCATGCGTAAGCTTATTTAGCCTCACGCAACGACTCCTCCCAGTCATTGGAGAGACAGAGCCAACAAACTAGCCATAGAAATTAAATACAGCGAGAGAAAATAAGTGCCAGGGTCCCCGAGTTTGCTAGTCATATTTCATTAGTTTCCAGCTCTTCATCATCGTCGAGGTCTGAGAAAGAGCAGCCAGAATCCTGATGTTCCCGATTTTCCAGTTTGAAAATGGGTTCAGGAATTTGTGGTGCGGTTTCAGTTGTCACTTGTCAGGCTTTAGGAAATGAATATCTCCATCTTCAGTTCGCTTCCATCCTCCTGATGTCCTCCACTTCTAGGTTGGAATTTTAAAAATTGTCCGTGCATGCACACATTACAAATACTATTGGAGGGTGAACAACATTATTGTTCAGGCATCGAAATTGGGAGAATATAATTCATGGGAAAATACTATATTGGAGGGAGAATAGCATCTGAGAAAATAAGTCACTTCAGATTTTGTAGCAGTTCTAGGACTAGTGCAGATAGCAAATGGTCGTAGTCGAGTTGTGTAGCTGCCTTGTAATCTTACAATTGTTATTGAGAAATCTTCCATTCAGTAAGGGAGGCAATGAAGCAAGTATGCTCGAGAGCCCATCCCTAGTTCCTTCTTAGTTACCCTCAAGAGACAACCTTGAAATTTATTCACCTTAAACGATTGCTGAGAAATAATAAGAGAGACCCTTTACCAATCACTAAACTGAGACTTATAAGTAGCTGTCCAAACACTGAAAAGAAGTCTTACCAAGCCCTTACCAAACACTGAATAGAAGTCTTACCCAGCCCTTGCCAAACATTGAATAGAAGTCTTACCCAGCCTTGCCAAACACTGAATAGAAGTCTTACCCAGCCTTTGCCAAACACTGAATAGAAGTCTTACCCAGGCTCCTTGCCAAACACTGAATAGAAGTCTTACCCAGGCTCCTTGCCAAACACTGAATAGAAGTCTTACCCAGCCCTTGCTAAACACTGAATAGAAGTCTTACCCAGCCTTGCCAAACACTGAATAGAAGTCTTACCCAGCCCTTGCCAAACATTGAATAGAAGTCTTACCCAGCCTCCTTGCCTATCCAGCCACTCGTAAAACTTGACCTCGATGAAACTCTTGTAGAGGAAGTGTGCGATACTCTTTACAAATGAGTACAAGTGAGCACTCGTCTCTTCGCCCAATTTCTCTTTGATGTAGATCTTGCAGAGATGATAGCAGGATGACATTAAGATAGCTATTCTATTTAGTGTGATTATAGCTGGAAGAGAGAGGAGGAGGGGCAGATACCACCACAGCATTGCGGGGGGAAGATGTGGGGGCGGGAGGGAGAAGGATGTAAGAGAACATTAACATTGAAAAGGTAAGTACACACACCACACATGCACACACACATGGCACACACATGCATGCACCATGCACAAACACCACACACATGCATGCACATCACACACACACACATGCACAAACACCACACACACATGCATGCACACACTACATATGCAAACACCACACATACATAACACACATGCATGCACACACACCACATATGCAAACACCACACATACATCACACACATGCATACACACACACCACATATACCCAAACACACACACATGCATGCGCACACACCTGTCAGGACCAGCCCACAGATAAAGATGAGAGAGGAAACATGCTGATCCTGCACTAACTGAACATTGTTATGCAATCAACACTTCTATTCAATACACCTCACACTTCTTATTACTTGTGTCATTATCATACCCATTAGGTCATTACTGGTGACTGTTGTATGTTAATTAGTTGTGTGTTGGACTCTTGTGATTGGTTGTATTTTATTTCACCTTATGATTTCTACCTTATATGGTTGTGGCTCCACACACCAGGATCAACCTATTTAAAGGAACTTCTGACTGGTAAGAGCCAGATTTTCCTAACTTGTATTTAAGATAACATCTATTTGACTTAAAGGTAGCTTAAACTCTGCCTAGCCGTTAGGTCTGTCTCTGGTGGCAGCACCTACTGAGGAGACAGAGCATTAAAACCCTCTCGACCCTCCACACATGGTGGTGAGGAGACAGAGCACTCAACTCTCCACACATGGTGGCAGCGGTGTAGAAAATATCCAGTCATCAAGAGCCTTACCTAGCCACTGCACTGACTTAGTTGAAATTTAATTCTCTATTGTTCTATTGTACCTTTGGTCTAAACCCTGAGAGTAGGATGAGCAAAAAGACAAAACCTCCGAAACAACGGGACCTCGAGTGCGACCAGACCTCTGATTGGGCGGATGAAGACGGCACGGAGTCCACAAACCCTCGAACTACAACATCCAAGGCACAACTCCTAGGCCAGCTGGTGGTGACCCAGATGGAAATGGCAGCCCTAAACCAGAGGACAGAACAGAGACTGGCAAAGCTACAGGAAGCACAGTGGGCCAGGGAAATGCAGCAAGACCAACTGCAGTACAGAAGGGAAGAGGAGAGGAAACAGGACGAGCAACAGGCGAAGACACGAGGATGAATGTTGGGAGAAGCAGATGGAAAGGGAGGATAAGAAAATGGAGAAGAACAAGATAAGTAAGCTAGCCAACAGAATTACAATTTGGACAGATACAGAGCACCCAACTGCATACCTTGAGGTTTGAGGACATTATGCAGGATGCTGGGATTGGCAAAGAGCAGTGGCCTAGTAGGTTGATTCGTCTTGGCAGGGAAGGCCCTGACTGCCGACACTACCAACGTACCAAGGGAGGCTATTGCTTCATATCCATCCTTTAAAGAGGAGCTCTTGAAAGCGTTAGGCATGTCAGTGGAGAGATGCCAACGTGAGTTTTGGGGGATGCGGAGGAGATATTCCAATTCCTGGCAGCAGACAGCAAGACAGATCGAAACAATGGTGACAGAATGGCAGACTCTTGTACCACAGTAGGAAGTCAAGTATATGTTTGCATTTCACAAATTGTTGTCCTTATTCCCTACAGATGATGCGGAGTACATAAGGCTGAAGCTTTGATAGAGGCGGCCAACTTGCTGGAAGATAGGCAGGAAGCTCGGCGAGAGAGACCCTACAGCAACAGGCCAGGATATGGTTGGGGCTAGCAGGACACCAAAGCGAAACCCTTACAGCCGGAACATCGAGACAAACCACCCACAGCAGGAGGACCTCATCAACCTCCACGACTGGAGTCTTGGGTACCCACCTGGCTATGGATGTGGCAAGAAAGGTCATAAAAAACCTGATTGCCCGACTAAGGTGTCATTGGTAGTAACTCAGCTAGATCTGAGCTTTGTGGGTAGAAGGATAGTTATGCTGATGAGCTTTGTGGGTAGATGTTTGCGAGGGATAGTTATGCTGATGAGCTTTGTGGGTAGATGTTTGTTCAGGATAGTTATGCTGATGAGCTTTGTTGGGTAGATGTTTGTGAAGGATAGTTATGCTGATGAGCTTTGTGGGGGAAGATGTTTGTGCAGGGTAGTTATGCTGATGAGCTTTGTGGGTAGATGTTTGTGCAGGGTAGTTATGCTGATGAACTTTGTGGGTAGATGTTTGTGCAGGATAGTTATGCTGATGAGCTTTGTGGGTAGATGTTTTTCCTGTTTGAATAGTGCTTGCCAGCATAAAGGCCCCCAACTTTTTTTCTGTTGGGAATATTAAAAAAATAATACCATTTTTGAAATTTTCACGAAAGCAATTTTCTGCATCTTGAAAGTAGAAATTATAATTTGACCAATCAGAGCACAGTTCTATAAGGCGTTGCTATGGTAATTGAACAAATCACCGTAATTAGCATGTGCAAAATAAGTGCACGTGGCAATTACTCCCGTTAGAAAGAAGCAGCTGTTTGTGTTTGTCGACAGTTGACCGGGTAAAGAACGCTTCGGAGATGTCGGACCAGAGGCCAAACTGGAGGAAAAGGAAGATGAAAGAAAGAGCTGAAAGGCTAGTGAAAGCAAGATGGCATATCGCCCCCAGCATACCGACCAGCGAAGTTGCAGGGCGTTCTCCAATGAGCGTTGAGGTCGAGACCAGCCAAGGTGCTGGCCCTTCTCCTGGGAGCATAGAGTCCGAGATCGCGGCTAGAGAAGGCGCTGGCCCTTCTCCTACGAGTGTTGAGATCGAGATCGAGAGTTCAGAAGGTCTAAGGCTAGGACCAGAGCTAGAGCAAGGGGCAGATCCTGGTTAGTGTGTATATATCATGCTATTGATATTATTTATAAATCACTAGATTATATTGTATATATATATATATAGGAGTATTTGAAGGAGATAACATCACTATACAGAGCCACAAACCACCACCGCTCTGCAGTGATGATCTTCCTCACGTTCGTGATGAGAACGATGATGTGAAGAAGATCCTAGTAGTGTTGTATCACGATGAGAGTATTTACAACTCCAACGAAGGGCAAACATGGATGTGGGGGGAAGACAAAGACAAAAGGGAGTGGCATAATGGTAGCGGATTTTGTTGATGAGCATGAGGGATACTTATGTCTCAGTGCTCAGCAGTGCAAACAAGCGAAGAGGATCCATCCAGCGATAAAACAGACAGCGAAGGAATTTCTGGAGTATGGTGCTGAGATACTGGATGGGTGAGCGCTTCATGGGACAGATGAAGACGGCGTGTGACATAGCAAGCTATAAGTATCCCCAGAGCCCCAGAGCACACACGGTCGTCTTTATTCTGGATCAGAGCAGTTGCCACAAAAAATATGACGAGAAGGCACTGATCACAAGAAACATCCTTGTGAAAGATGGAGGACCACGTAGGGTTCGGGATACCATTTGGGCAGGTGCAGTGCAATCCACTGTTTTTCCAGATGGCTCGGCAAAGGGGTTGAGAACCATCTTGAAGGAGAGAGGGCTCGTGAATATTCACCACTTGAAGGCTGATGAAATGCGAGAAATCCTTTCCTTCCACAATGACTTCTTGGACGAAAAGACTCAAGTGGAACACTATGTACACAGCAGGGGTCACAAGTGTTTCTTTCTGCCCAAGTTTCACTGCGAACTTAACCCTATTGAACCGGTCTGGGGAAAGTCGAAGCAGTACTGCCGAGCATACACTAATTTCACCTTGGTGAAGCTCAGGGAAATACTCATCCCAGCTCTTGACACAGTATCAACTGATCTGATTCGTAAATACTTCCGAAAGGCTAGGGAATACGAACCAGCATACCTAGATGGGAAAAAGGCAGGAAAAGAAGTAGAGAGTGCAGTGAAACTATACAAATCACATCGACGCATATTTAATGAAAGTGTATAATCCCCTCTCCCACCCCCGCAACTTCAATTGAATGTATCTCCCTTAATATTTATCTAATTAAAATTCTATAACAGCCATTTTGTAGCTCTTGTTCTTGTGCATTTTTTAATTATTTTTTGGCAAATTATATCTTGCACTGTGTAGGCACTCACTCTATTTAGAGTGAGGATGTCATATTTTATAGTTGATTAAATATCTCACTCAAACATCATCTGATCAAAAATCCATAGCAGCCACTTTGTTTGCACCTTAGAGTGTTACCCTTGTATGGAATTTGGGTAAACCACATGCAAAAGACTAGCCTGTCCACTCGATTTGAGTGATTTTGAAGGCCTAATAGAGAGTTTTTTGGTCTGCGGATGTGGTTAACACTATGCTAAAAGTGGGCGCAGCTCTTTGTTTACTGATGGTTCGTATACATACTGTCCAAAATTAGAAGACTCCAAATGTTCTTATATGGAGTTATGCACCATTATGTAATATGTTCAATTGGGGGCCTTTATGCTGGCAAGCACTATATGTTTGTGCAGGATAATTTGTGCAGATTTGCTTTTAAATGTTGTTGATTGGTGGTGATAGCTGCCATGGTATAAAAAGCACCTTGAGATTTGCATGAGTATAATAATATAGTCAATTAGTTGCCTGGTCTTAACTTTGAAGTCACTGCTCCTTTATCTCCTTGACTATTCAAGCATGGAAGCAAATGTTTCAAGGCCATCCAACCCCTGTAGTATTGGAAGTATACCGACAGATACTTGCCACAGGACCTCATTTAGCAGAAATGTTGGAATGGTTGCAGCCTCTGAGTTATCACAGGAAGACAAGAAACTATTGGAATGGAGAAGTGGGGTACCAGTATCTGATGACAGCACATTGTGCTTTGCCATGAGAAAGTGTATCTTTCTCGTTATGGAAGTCTGCAAAAGTATTGCTGCGATCCCTTCAAAATGCACAAGAAACATATCTCAAGTAAGTTGACTATTTCAATTACCTCTCATACTTGTTTTGCTCCAAGATGTATTTCACTAGTTTGTCGTACTTAATATATACTTCGTAAGGTCATCTAATTAGACAATTGATCTTTTTATGTTGCACAGTCACTTAAAGTCGTCAATGAAGATACGGCGTAATTGCTAAATTTAAAACCTGGTCAAAAGTTATGTTCCACATGTAATTCCAGGTTTAGGAAGCATGATGACAAGAATCCTCAGCCGATGATTGATAAGAAACTACCCAATACTACTGAGAAAGAGTCACTTGATACCAGCTCATCATTACTGGGCTGTTCTCCAATCAAACCAGTCAGTAGGCGAGACAAAGTCAGTTATGGCAAACGAAAACTAGAAGACATCCAAACAGCAGCTAAAATGAAGGTGGCTAAAGTCCTAGACATATATACGAACAGGTGAATTGAGTAGCACAGAAATTGAAACACCTGGTAAGAAGTTCGAGGATTTAGATAGACTAATTTACCTGTTAAAGAAGAAATGCGAACATGCTCCAAGAAAGGAAAAAATTAAACTACTCACTCTTCTCTCATTCCAGCCAGTTGGAGTATCACAAAGAACAAATGATTTTAATACATATATCCGAACATTTAGTGAAGAGAGCCGGAAAACTTAACTCTTTGTTTCCCAATTAACTTTTTAGCTTCCCAACTGTGTTAACTATTTGCTTATAGCCTATTTTCTGTTGATGCAAAACCACAATTTTTCCCCCACATACCTAGAGGAGGTGTGTCTTACTTGCTGAACTTGAAGGAATTTCATCGCTATGCAGTAGGTATTTTATTAGAGAAAAAAATATTCTTTTCTTGTCATTTATATTAACATTGTTTTTATTGAAATGAATACACACTGTAATTAAAGTTTCAAGTACATTACACTTTCATTATAGCATGTATAACTGCTGGAAATATGATTAATAATATACTGGTATATAAAGCATTAAGAGATATTGTAAAAATTGTAAGGGACCGAAATGCAATAGATGCTCTCTGATTGGTCCAATTTTATATTTTACTTTCAGAATATGCAACATTGATATCTTGTAGATTTTTTCATGTGATTTTAAAAAATGGCTTAAAAATTTTATAAGCAAAACAAAATTTGGGCAGTTAAACCCAGTAGCTAAACTAGGATACCTTAGATTTTGCTACGACTTCTTCTGGGACTTCTGGGACTTCATTTGGATCTAGAGTAACGCTCTCTTCATCGTCCGTCCAAGCGTGGACATCACTGTCTTACTCTAGCAAAGCGAGGACATCACTGGCATCCATGATCGAAGGGGAAAAAAAAAAAAAAAAAAATTCTCTGGTTAATTATAATTCTGTAATCTATTTTCTGGAATCTATTTTCAGCCTATAATTAACATGTTCTTTACGCACTGTAAAAGTTTTAGTTCTTTGCCATGTACCGAAGTATGAGAAAAAAACGATGAGAAAAGTTTACTCAAGTTTCTATGGGGTGGAAAACTAAGAGTTAAGAGAACCAAAGAGATTCTGGTTGAGCCAGACCCCCCAAAAGGATGGACCTTGAGTACAGAAGTGGTTGAGAGAGTAATGGCATTTTATCAATCTGAAGAATATTCCCGCATGTGTCTAGGAAAGAAGGATTATGTATCTGTCAGGACAGATGGTGGCAAGATCCAGATGCAGAAGCGTTTGCTTCTTGTGAATCTGAAAGAAGTCCTTGAGTACTTGAAAAATACAGGAGACACAATTGGTTTTTCGAAATTTTGTGAGCTTAGGCTGAAATGGTGTGTTTCCGTAAACAGCAGGAGTATGCATTCTGTTTGTGTCTGCGAGCAACATCAAAATGCAAAGTTGCTTGTTGCAGCCATTCCGTGTCACAATGATTATAAAGCATTGTTGTCAAGTATGGTTTGCAGCCTAGACAATAGAACTTGTATGATGCAGTCATGTGATGAGTGTCCAGGTAAGAGTGCACTTGAAGACTACCTGTCAGAACTGTTTCTGATAATGATATAGACATGGATGCCTCCATCAGTTTCAAGCAGTGGGTGCACACTGATGGAACTGCTCTCATGGACTTACAGCTTCCATTCCAAGAATGTTTAGACATGTTTTGCGATAAATTTAAAGTCCTAAGACAACATCATTTTATTGCAAATCACAATCAGCTTACCTGAAATCGATAAAAGAAACTCTACAACATGACTCGGCAAATCATTCTACTCGGCAGAGAATTACAGCTTTGTAGTAGTACAAGATGTAGTGCAAGGATTTTATTGGCCAAGCGACCCTCCACCCATTTCCCATCTATTACAAGGAAGAAGATGAACTCAAGTGTATGAGTGCGTGCATCATTTCGGACAGCATGGTACATGACACACCTACGGTGCATGCCTTCATTACAAGGTTGTTATTGAAAGAGGAGCTGCCAACCAAAACCAGTCTGATCTATTACAGTGATGGGGCTGCAAGTCAATACAAGAATCACAAGCCAATCTATGCCACCATCAAATTGATCATGGACTCAAAGCTGAGTGGCATTTCTTTGCTACAAGCCATGGAAAGAGTCCTTGTGATGGAATAGGGGGGACCACAAAACGATTAGTCGCCAGAGCAAGTCTACAAGCGACAGAACAGGATCAAATACTAACTCCTCATCAAATGTTCACCTGGGCTGATCAGTATATAGACGGAATCAAGTACTTTTTTGTCAGTAGTGATGATGTGCATAGAAATGCAAACAGATACCAGCTAGAGAAGCGTTACGCCATGTCAAAGACGTTTCAGGTACACGCTCTCATCACAGTTTTGTATCTACCTCAGAAGGGGCACTGGAAATGCGGTGGCTATCTGAAGATGATATTTGTACCAATCTATGACTTGGTGACTGCAACCCTGAGTTAGACACTCTTCCCAGCAAGGCACTTTCTTACTCTAATAACTTCTAACCTGGCAAGTACATAGCTTGTATGTACGATCAAGAGTGGTTCATTGGGAGCATTATTGAGCGTTCAGAGGAACACAATGACGTGCATGTGAAGTTTATGAAACGATCTCACAATACAACCCTGTCATGGCCACAAGATGGGTGCTGGGTACCTTTTCAAGACATCCTGGGTGTTATCAGTGCTCCAGAACTGCAAGGACATGGATAGGCCTTGACCAATTATGCTAGCATAATTTTCAGAATAATAGGTAGCCAATAGAACTGAGAATTATGAATTATGCTAGAATAATAGGCTAACATTCAGACCAAAAAAAGAATAATAGGTAGCTACTTCTCCTATATATATATTTGGCTGTTCCTCTTGTTTTTTTCCTCTTGTTTTCTTGAGTTTGCTCCACACTGCATTGCGATTAGGTAAAGGGTCTGGAAACGGTTTTATATTCTTCAAGCATAATAAGAATAATAGGTGAAAGAAAAAGAATAATAGGCAGTGAAAACGGAATATAACGAGAATATAAGAAAAGAATAATGGGTAAAAATAATAATAATTGGTCAAGGCCTAGACATCGAGGTCGCCAGTATAAATTGTCTTCTACAGACTATGATGGTATACACATGTAAATGCTCTTCTCCCTACTTTTTAGTATTGTGTATCGTTATGAATTTGTTATGATCAATCATAATCTAGACAATATTATGCCATGTTAAAGGCCAAAACTACTTTTAAGATATACCTGTGACCTGGCTGATATATATTACTGGATAAATATCCACATAAAATTGGTTAAGAATAATATGCATGACATTAGCTACATTGGACGTGTTCTAAATATACAAAACTAATAAATTTCCATAGAGCTGCCAAACTATGAAGGAGTTTGATCACATACTTGATATTAGGTACATATGTAGATCAGATACATAAATTCCTGTGGTGTAAGTTTCAGTACCCCTGATAACTGTCTCCACTGGAAGATGGGCATTATTTGAAGATTTTTTGCATCTCGGTCTGACTTTGGGCCACAGCCACTCCTTTATTAATAGTTGAATTTGTCTATTCTTGCTTGGGCTTACACCTGTACCTAGAGATAGCGCATCTGTAATTTAAACCTCCTCAGGTCAACGATATAGCCACTTAGGCAAACATGAAAAATTGTAATAAAAAAATCGATTTTTCCAGCAAAACATGTTTTGATATGCTCCTAACCTTAGAACAACCAGCAGTGCTATTGATGCAGATTTCGAATGATTGAGTGGAATGATTGAGTACAGGGTATCAACTTTCAGCTTCGTATCTTTTTCCAATAAAAAACACAAGCCTCTCAAAATAACAGGAAACTGCTGATGGGATCCAAAACGTGGGCGTGACAAATTTTTCAGAGGGGCGTGACTTCAAAACGTCTCGGACTCTGGACCTTATTTATTTTGTGTGTTCATATTTGTACAAATGAACATTTTGATGAAGTTTCATCAAAATGTGAGGGTCACCTGGTGATTTGGCACGGAATGACCCTATTGTCAACCTATATACTTCAACCTGCCTCAACCCAGTGTGATGTTGGTCCAGTGTGTGTCCCC
>JAQNBH010000007.1:43362587-43400087 GCA_028752905.1 Cladorhizidae sp. MBARI D1340-BT2
CCACTCTCCGAAAGTGATGCAGTATGTCCTCCCAATTGCCACATATCGTGATATTGTCCGGATAAGAGATATAAAGTTCTGACTGTAGGTCCTCCACTATTGAGTGAAAAAACAATGGTGGTACCAAGGGATCACCTTGTTGTACCCCCTCCTTTGACTCTATCACACTATCTACAAAGAAAAGATTTGTTGGAGAACCATATGCTGAGATTACTAAAGGTAATAGCTGTGGAGCCAAATCCCTGACGGCTTGGAACATCTTATCCCTGCGTAAACTGCTTTTCTGAAGTCCAATTTCTAAAGTGCACTCTCAGGTGTAAGATTTTGCACATAAATTCTAGCTGCACGGGTAGCAGCTTCAGCACCCTTGGTCAGAGTATATTTTTTATTAATTGTTTTTACGTGCAATTTTTTATTTCTATTTTTGTTTTTGTTTGGTTGTCTGTCTGTTTATTATCTATCTATGTATCTATGTCTCTATCTATCTATCTATTTATCTATCTATCTATATATCTAACTACCTATCTATCTATCTATCTATCTATCATCTCTCTCTCTCTTCTATCTATCTATTATATATCTGTCCATCTATCTATCTATATATCTATCTGTTGTAGATTCTAATCCCTTACTTCGAGCAGAACCCACTATGTCAAGGAGTAGGATATAAAATATGTACCATCAATCACATCAATCTCCTAGCCCTGGCCGACAAGCACAGAGAGAAGACCCTACCCTCTGCTGGTTACCAACAATGTTTTGGAGATGCTGCTACCAAGTGCCGTCAACCTTGCCGCCAAGAGTTAAATGGCCAGGCGCTAGTGGCAATGAGCGTGTCTGGCCCAAACCCAAGTCGTCTAATTTATGTAACCGATCGTTCCTGTGGCCTCTGTTTCCTTGTGGATACGGGCACAGAGGTGAGCGTGATTCCACCATCACGCATGGAACGGAAACGACCTCATGATCGTGTGACTTTGCAAGCTGTCAATAACACCCCCATTGTCACTTTCGGTAGCCGCTCACTCACCCTCGATCTCGGATTTCGCCGCACCTTCCGTTGGGTTTTAATCCTTGCAGATGTTAAGAGACCCATCCTAGGAGCTGATTTCCTTCGTCACTTTAATCTTTTGGTCGACATGACACACACTCGCTTAGTGGATGCTCAGACCCAGTTGAGAATACAGGGTATCTCAACTACAGCACCTACACCTAGCCCATCCATTTTGCCGCGATCCCCAGCCAATGAGTTTGGTGCTCTCCTCTCTGATTTCCCCATGCTCACTGCGCCTCAACTGTCAATCAACCTCCTAAACACAATGTCACACGTCACATCACAACTACTGGACCTCCTGTCTCTGCACGAGCTCGTCTCCTTTCACCAGAGCGTCTACACATTGCCCACCAGGAATTTGAACACATGTTAGAATTGGGAATCATTCAACCTTCTTCGAGTAACTGGTCGTCTGCCCTCCACATGGTCCGAAGAAAACACCTGCTGATTGGCGGCCCTGTGGAGATTACCGAGCTTTGAACAACATTCCACACCTGACCGATATCCTGTTCCCTACATCCAGGACTTTACTACCTCATTACATGGTACGCAAATTTTCTCAAAATTAGACCTTATCACCAGATCCCAGTAGAGCCCTGCAATGTGCCCAAAACAGCTGTTATTACCCCCTTTGGTCTTTTTGAATTTGTTCGTATGCCTTTCGGTTTACGTAACGCAGGTCAAACATTTCAACGCTTTATGGACCAGGGTCTACATTTCTGTTTCGTTTATGTGGATGACGTCCTCATTGCCAGAACTTCGGTAGAGGAGCACAAACAGCACTTGCGACAAGTTTTCGAACGCCTGAGTCAGTATGGCATCCTGATCAACCCTTTCAAGTGCTTATTTGGTGTCGACAGTCTGGACTTTTTAGGCCACCATGTCTGCAGTCACGGCATACGTCCACTGGATAGCAAAGTAGCGGTTGTTCGTCATTTCCCACGACCTACTTCGGTGCGTCAGTTGCGTGCATTTTTGGGCCTCATTAATTTTTACCATCGTTTTGTACCCCAGTGTGCACAGATTCTTCAGCCGTTAAATGCCATGTTGTCCCTCCCTCAACACCGCTCCCAGCACCTGACCTGGACGGACGATACAACGGCATCTTTCACAAAGATAAAGGAGTCTCTTGCACACGCCACTCTCCTCAATCACCCCAAGCCGTCTGTTTCCACATGTATTCTTATGGATGCGTCAGATACAGCTGTCGGTGCTGTCCTTCAACAGTGCATTTCAGGAGTTTGGTCCCCCATTTCTTACTTTTCTAAAAAGTTGAAGCAGTCAGAGACACGCTATAGCACATTCGACAGGGAGCTCTTGGCGGTCTACCTGGCTATCAAACACTTCCGGCATTTCATTGAAGGACGTGTTTTCCACATCCGCACTGACCACAAGCCCCTCACTTATGCTTTGGGCATTCGAGCCGATCAACATTCACTGAGGCAGATTCGTCACCTCGATTTCATCTCCCAATTTACTTCAGATATTCGTTTCGTTAAAGGTCAAGACAACCTCGCAGCTGATGCTTTGTCACGGATTACCATCAATGCACTCAACACTCATTCCCCCTCACCCATTGATTTCCAAGCCTTGGCACATGCCCAGAAGGGAGACACAGAACTTATCGATTTTCAGTCCGGAACTACCTCACTTACCTTTCAGAAACTTCCGTTGCCCACTGCAGACATCACCCTGCTTTACGACATGTCTACTGGTACACCACGCCCTTTTGTGCCCCAAGGTTTCAGGCGCACTATATTCGATGCCCTTCACGGTTTATCTCATCCTGGAATCCGAGTAACACAAAAGCTCCTTACAACATGCTATGTCTGGCCGGGCAATAACACTGATGTCCGCAACTGGACTAGATGTTGCCTACAGTGCCAGCGCTCTAAGGTACAGAGGAATACCGTGTCCCCACTTCTCCCATTTCCAACACCGGATGCTCGCTTCGATCGCATCCACCTTGATCTTGTCGGGCCTTTACCACCTTGTAAGGGGTTCTCATATGTGTTAACATGCATTGACCGTTTCACTCGTTGGCCCGAAGCTGTCCCGATCCCCGACATCACAGCAGAGACTGTTGCTGAAGCTTTTGTCACCATTTGGGTTGCACGATTCGGCGTTCCCTCCACAGTCACGACAGATCGTGGAGCTCAGTTTGAATCAGCACTCTGGGACCACCTAATGCATTTGTTGGGAACAAAGCGTATTCGCACCACAGCATACCATCCTATCTCTAATGGTTTAATCGAGCATTTTCATCGCCAGCTCAAAGCTTCCCTTAAATGCCAACTGACACCATCAATTGGATTAGTTCCCTACCACTAACCTTATTAGGTATTCGGACTACCCTCAAGGATGACCTATGCTGTTCCACTGCTGAATTGGTATACGGCACCACACTACATTTACCTGGTGAAATTTTCGACACTTCGATCACCCAGACCTCTTTTGACCCAATGGGATACGTTGACAGGCTCAAAAAGGTCATGCAATCTCTCCAACCCCCACCAACACGTTCCCCAAGGCAAAGGCCGATACACATAGATAGTGCTCTTTCGTCCTGCACCAATGTTTTTGTCCGATGTGACACAGTCTGCAAACCTTTGCAGCAGGCATATAATGGCCCCTTCGAAGTCCTACAACGTCAGGGCAAATCTTGGGTCATCCGTATCAAGGTCCAGAACCAGACCATCTCTTTGGACCACCTGAAGCCTGCTGCCATGGATTGTATCGTTCCCACCCAAGTTGATAAGCCAGCAACGTCTTCAACCGATATTCCCATAGTCTCCACCCCATGTGTGCCACCCAATCCTCAGCACTCCACTCGTGTTGGTAGACAAGTGCGGTGGCCCAAGCGACTATGTGACTATATTCCTTAACTGTTCCATGTTTTCACTGGAAGGGGAGTACTGTAGCGATTGACTATTGACCCTTTACCATAATGTAATGTTGATCCTTTACCATACAACGTTTGATAGAATTTTGGAATTATAACCTGGTCAATCATTGGTTACCGTTCTGTCTACAATTGTTCGTTGTAAGTACGTTCTTACACATCCATCCATCTATCACTATCTTTCTCCCCCCACATCTAACTTGTGTATGTTATGTCTGTTCGTCATAACAGAAGACTCCAAACTGTCACACACATTTGCAAAATTTAGCCACTTTCTTGATTGAGCATTGGTCCACTTCTCTGTACATCCAAACATCTGAAGATCGGTAAAGCGGTTTCAATATCATAAACATGACTGTGCACATGCAGTATCTAGTCTAATGAGCTGAGTCAGTAAGCAACCTCATATTTTCCTCCCGTGAAGTGATCTTTTGGTTTCCTCAGCAGTTTACTCTTGTGATAATAGTTAAAGCACAAATGTTGTCTTGAAGGTCTAAACTTGTACATTCTGACAAATAATACAAATGAATTGCAACACGATGAAATGATCATAAAAACAAGTCAGCATCAAAAAGGAAGTGAGCATGCTCAGTATACAACACCACAAACATATACCACATTCCTTTCCCCACCCACTGCAGTACATTAACATCATCGCAAAATTCAATTTCATATGTGTAAGCACTCCCCATCTCTGCAATCTTGCCGCAGCCATAGGTGCTATTTCTTTCTTTTGAGCCCAAGATAGTTGTCAATGGTTTATGATCTGTGATCATAGTGAAATTACGGCCATAAAAATAGAGATGCAATTTCTTCAGTCCAAAAATTAGTGACAGGGCTTTTTTCCCCGCTCATTGGCAGAGAGAGTTCTTAATGCAAATACAATAATTGGTCTCAGAACCGGCAGGCATAAGTATGACCCCATAAGCAGAAGTGTCATGAGCCATCCTGAGATGGAGTAATGGGTTGAAGTGAATAAGAACCTGTGATAACGTTAACTTCTCTTTAGACAATTGGAAACTGTGAGAACATTCTTCCGACCATCTCCACCTGCAGTTCTTTTTAAGTGCATTCAAGATAGTGGATACATTTGGATAAATTTGGAATGAATTGCCCAAAATCATTTAGGAGACCCAAAATGAGTATGCAGTTGTTAGAATTCTAGAGGTGACCCAAATACTCAACACTAACACACATGAACTTGCACTTGACTTTCCCAAACTGTAGATCACGAAATAAAGGGCCCTGTCCATACAAACACTTGCGTTGCGCTCTTTTTTGTCATAGGGGTTGCATTGTTTATTGTCATAGAGGTTGTGTTGTTTGTTGTCGTAGGAGTTGCGTTGTTTGCTGTCGTAGGGGTTGCATTGTTTGTTGTCATAGGGGTTGCATTGTTTATTGTTATAGAGGTTGCGTTGTTTGTTGTCATAGGGGTTGTGTTGTTTTTTGTCATAAGAATTGTGTTGCTTGTAGTCCTGATTGGGGCAGAAGCACCTTGGGGGATCAGGTTGGTACCTACAACATAAGAACAAGAAAGAGAATAAACCAAATATGTTATGAATGTATCAATAGGGAGAGAGCAATAAAATACTATGCATGTAGATATCAATAGCTGGAGGCACCAGTTGCACCCACTTTTGCTTCCCACTAGCATGTGAGACAGTAAGACGTGCATCATTTAAAATGAGGATCATTCCACTTGCACAAGGTCCTATAGGGTTGAAATAATGGACTTTTTTCTCTGTAAATCATGTTTGTCTACCAGGAGGGATGTCTCCTGCCTCCTTACTTACTTGCACTGCAAGTTGCCATAATGTGTACAGAAAATATTTTCACACCATCCCTGCTTGGTTTGGTCTTAGCAATTTCGACAACGACACTTCTTGGAGTCATAATCTAACACACACTTTAGCTTGGATGGCTGCTCCAGACACCTGGGTGGATGAGAAGGTGGGATGTGATAGCGGGAGAGGATGATGTAAGTGAAGGAATGAGGTGCTAGTGTTGTTGTCTTACTTGGTATCTGTGCACGTGCTTGCAACAGTGTTGTCCTTACAGCTGGGAAACACACACTTGTAGTATCTCACTTCACATCTCAGATGCCTGTTGTCTTCACAGTTGATATGGGGACATATCTTCAGGTCCAGGTATATAGTCATAACTGAAAGAAAGGGAAAAGGGATTGAGCTAATTATTCCTCGGGATATAATTTCATATCAACGAAGGGATTTCTCTAGTATGATCCTATTTCAACACATAAGCCATGCAGTTACACATTGAGATCTGATCGTGTTACTTGATTAAGAGCACTTATCAAATCACTCGATGTGAATTTCAAACTTATATAGGACACTCACTCTCCAACGCATTTTTTGTCGACTTTAGTAGTGCCACGGGGACAGTCACAGCTGCAAGTCTTGGGATTAAAAATTCTTGCATAGGGGCACTTGATTACTCGGCGCATGCAAGAGCAAGTGCGTTTGAACACTTTAGGGCATTTGCAATTAAATGGTGTACAACATTCACAGCTTCCACTCTGAACCAGACCGTAACTGTGTAATTAGTTGAAGGGTATTTCTTGTGTGTCTGGTGTGTGTCATATTTCTGGTGGCAATTGAATATTGGACGTATCTCGGACGCTTCTGGTATGAGTCGTATTTCTGGTGTGGCTGGTATGTCTTGTAAGGGATGAACTTCCCTTGTGGCAAACTGTACTTCCCGTAGCAAGAAGACTTGAGCTTGTGGATGTTTGGGCAGGGTCGAGTGGCCGTGCACCTCTTATAGCTCTTGATACTGTTGCAATTGGTACAGCTGCACTTGAGGTGGTCAATGTAATGTCGAGTACAATAGCCGATTCTTTTCCACCAAACATAGACATACTTGTAGACGAGTACACAACGTCTCCTCCATACAATCTTGCGGGCACGACATGGAGGGGTGTAACATTTGAGATTGTGACACGTTCCACGGTAGATTGGTGGCCAGTGGAATTCTCCTGGGATGGTACGGTTTTCTATGAGAGGGGAGAGACTAATGATTATGACATAAAGATAGATGAGACTTATATGTTGAAGAAAGGACTTTAGGGAAGAATTATGCAGAGCAAAAGATGGGAGAACAGTGATAAGGCAGCTGGAGAGGGCAAGAAGAGAGGAGAAGAGTTGGAGAGGAAGAACGGAGGGATGGAGTGCAAAGGAAAAGAGGTGTGGATGAAATTGGTGTAAATAACTTACTCTGCGTGGTCCTTCCTCACAACTTAACCTTGTAGATTTAGGACTGCAGACCCATCATCGCCATCACCTCCATCATCACCACCATCATCATCACCCTCATCATCATCTGTATCTGCTAAGGTGGCATTAGTCAGAGAGCTGGCAGATGGCTGAATTCTCCCCAGCATCTGGGGTAGCTGGTGCGGTAGTGTCCTCCTGAGCAATCACCTGTACAGGGAAAGGTACCATTTTTTTAACACACTAGCACAACATTGTACTATTCCACAGGACAAACATTGAGTATGCTAGAAATCAACATTTTAATTATGCACACTTCACTTCTAAAGATTTTACAGTAAACGGACATAAAACACACTTCAAGACAAAACACTCCATCCAACAATAAACCTCAACATTGTCCTACTTCAAAATTTATACTTCAACATTATGCAGTTCAATTCTAAACCTTTGAATATTAAACATATAATGCAATTAAGCACAAAATTTCACCAGTGTTCATACATGCCTATGCGGCTACCACCAGAAATAGGCTTCATTCTGCAATTTCTACACTTTCAGGTAATCCTTCTCTGGGAATCGATAGTTCTCTCTGTGTGGAAAGAACTGGTTCTAACTTGGTTGGTTTTTCAGCTGATTGGACAACCAATTTCCTGATCTGGTTGGTGTGCCATTTCAATTGATTTTGCTCACTATCGATCATAGGTCATAGGTCAGGGCCCCATTTGACAATACCTGAAATCCACTCTAGACCACTCTGCATGTTCTCCACCATGACATGCTCTCCCACTCCATTCACAATCTCAAGATCCTCTATCGTTATATCGTTTCTGATGTGCTTGATTCTCTTGTAACTACCTTTCCATGATCTGGCTTGATCGAATTCAACCGAGTTTCAATCCTCTCTGTACAACTAGCTAGGAGTTTACCATGGTAGTATAATATAGTGAGCTACAGCTACAATAGGTGAGAAGGATGCTTTGATGTACAGATCTGCCATCATCCAGTGAGGCCTTTATTGCTTGTTTGAAAGACTTCACAAATCTTTCCACCTGGCCATTGGAAGCAGGATGGTAAGGTGCACACCAAATGTGCCATATACCCATACTCTTCATGAAGGCTGAGTGGATATAAATTGAGGACCATTATCAGTGACCACTTGTTCGGTAACCCATAAGTAGAGATCATTGGCCTCAATATACCAACTTTTTGGGGCAAGCTGTTGTCTTCAACATCAGATAGACCTATGGCCACTTGAATGGAACATTTTTATAAAGAACATTGCTCCTAAGGATGGCCCCGCAAAATCCACATGAACTCTCTCCCGGTATTGGTGGCCAAACCAATGGATGCAGGGTTGATACTTGTGGTGAGAGCTTGACTGCTAGACAGCAATTGCAAGACTTTGCCATAGTTTCAATCTTAATGTCTAATCCAGGCCACCACATAGAACTCCTAGCAACAGCTTTCATCTTACAAATCCCATGGTGACCACGATGGAGTTCTTCCATGAACTTTATATGCACATTCATTGGTATGATAGCACATAGATCCCAGAGGAGGCAACCATTCTCCAGTGTGAACTCCTGACTGCAAAACCAAGATGGTCCTAAAGCCTGAGTTAGGCCATCTGTACTTTTTGTAAGTAGAAACCTTGCTGAGTATAATGTATTTCATGGTAGCATTTTTAAACTCCCTAGCAGTCATGGACCGTTCATTTGTGAAATGTTGAAGATGGTATGGTCTGTAGTACATATAGTTCCAGAGAATGTGGCAAATGTGGAGGTAAGAAGCAGACGTGAAAGGCTGTCGTCATTGGCGTAGGCCTTTGTACCACCACGATTCATAAGTGTATGCTGAAAGAAGCATGACCATCTCTGCAACCTTGCCACAGCCATAGGTGTTATTCCTTTCTTTGGGCCTGAGAGTGTTGTTAATGTTTTATGATCTGTAATCATAGTAAATTTATGGCCATACAAATAGATGTGGAATTTCTTCAGTCCAAAACTTACCTTTTTTCAAACTGTACCTATGTAATTATGCTGACTGACAGAGAGAGTTATTTTTGCAAATGCAATTGGTCTCTCAGAACCATCAGGCATAAGATGCGACAGAATTGCTCCTCACCATAAGCAGAAGTGTCACCAACCATCCTGAGATGGAGTGATGGGTTGTAGTGAATAAGAACCTTTGATGATGTTAACTTCTCTTTAGCCAATTGGATACCGTGAGAACATTATTCCGACCATCTCCATCTGCAGTTTTTTTAAGCAGCTAGTTAAGTGCATTCAGAATAGTGGACAAATTTGGAATGAATCGCCCATAATAATTCAGAAGATCCCAAAAGGACCTAAGCACTTGCACATTCTGAGGAGGTAGAGCTTGCACTAAGGCTTGGAGTTTTCCATCTGTGGTGCAGTCTTAGAATCCTAGCGGTGCCTCAAATACTCAATACTAACACAAAATTAATGAACTTGCACTTGTCTTTTGTAACTCAAACTCCAAACTGTAGACCACCAAAATAAAGGGCCTCTCCTTACAAACACTTGTTAACAATAGTTTTTATCAATGCAAACATTCATTACATCTCAACATCAGTATATTGTAATGTTTTAAAAAGCTTAAAGTTCAAAACTACATTAAAATGCCAGCACATTTTTCTAACTTGGCCTCTTCATCCTTTATAGGGAATGTCCTTCTTATAGGAGTTTTGTTGGTCATAGGAGTTGTGGTGTTTGTAGGCATAGGGGTTGCGTTGTTTGTTGGCATAGGGGTTGCGTCGTTTGTTGTCATAGGGGTTGTGTTGTTTGTTGTCATACGAATTGTGTTGCTTGTAGTCCTGATTGGGGCAGAAGCACCTTGGGGGATCGGGATGGTATCTAAAACATAAGAACAAGAAAGAGAATAAACCAAATCTGTTATGAATGTATCAATACTTATAGGGAGAGAGCCATAAAATACTATGCATGTAGATATCAATATCTGGAGGCACCAGTTGCACCCACTTTTGCTTCCCACTAGCATGTGAGACAATATGACGTGCATCATTTAAAATGAGGATCACTCCACTTGCACAAGGTAAAGGGTGGAAATAACGGACTTTTTTCTCTGTAAATTATGTTTGTCTACCAGGAGGGATGTCTCCTGCCTCCTCACTTACTTGCACTGCAAGTTGCCATAATGTGTACAGGAAGTATTTTCACACGATCTCTGCTTGGTTTGGTCATAGCAATTTGGACAACGACACTTCTTGGATTCGCCATCTAGCACACACTTTGGCTTGTATGGCTGCTCCAGACACCTGGTTGGATGAGAAGGTGGGGTGTGATAGGGGGAGTGGGTGATGTAAGTGAAGGAATGAGGTGCTAGTGTTGTTGTCTTACTTGGTATCTGTGCATGTGCTTGCAACAGAGTTGTCCTTACAGCTGGGGCACACACACTTGTAGTGTCTCACTTCACATCTCAGATGCTTGTTGTCCTCACAGTTGATATGGGGACATGTCTTCAGGTCTAGGTGGTCACAACTAAAAGAAAAGGAAAACAGATTGAGCATCATTATTCCTCGGGATATAATTTCACTAGTATGATTCTATTTCAACACATAAACCATGCAGCTACAACACATTGAGATCTGATCTTGTTACTTGCTTATCAAGATACTTGTGGTAAATTTCAGACTAGTTAACTTAATATGGGATGCTTACTATCCAACGCATATTTTGCCGACTTTAGTAGTGCCACGAGGACAGTCACAGCGGCAAGTGTTGGGATTATAAATCCTTCCATAGGGGCACTTGATTACTGGGCACACGCAAGAGCAGGTGCGTCTGTTGGGCACTTTAGGGTGTCTGCAAAAAAGTCCCGTACAACATTCACAGCTTCCACTCTGAACCGGACCGTAACTGGTGTAAATAGTTGGAGAGTATTTCTGATGTGTCTGGTATGAGTCATATTTCTGGTTGATTGAATATTGGACGTATCTCGGACGCTTCTGGTATGAGTCGTACTTCTGGTGTGGCTGGTATGTCTGGTAAGGAGTGTACTTCCTGTGGGGCACACTGTACTTCCAGTAGCAAGAAGACTTGGAATTGCGGGTGTTTGGGCAGGGTCGAGTGGCCGTGCATCTCTTATAGCTCTTGATATCGTTGCAGTTGGTACAGCTGCACCTGCGGTGGTGAATGTAATGTCGAAAACGATGGCCGATTCTTTTCCACCAACCATAGACATACTTGAAGACGAGTACACAACGTTTCCTCCATACAATCTTGCGGGCACGGCATGGAGGGGTGTCACATCTGAGATTGTCACACGTTCCACGTTAGATTGGTTTCCAGTGGAATTCTCCTGGGACGGTGTGAATTTTCTATTTGGAGGGAGAGACTAATGATTATGAGATAAAGATAGATGAGACTTATGTGAAGAAAGGGCTTTAGGGAAGAATTAGGTAGAGGAAAAGATGGGAGAACAGTGATAAGGCAGCTGGAGAGGGCAAGAAGAGTTGGAGAGGAAGAATGGAGGGAGGGAGTGCAAAGGAAAAGAGGTGTGAAAGAAATTGGCGTAAATAACTTACTCTGCGTGGTTTCCTACAACGTCTACGCACTCCAGCTGCAGATCCATCAATGCTATCACCTCCATCATCACCACCATCATCATCACCCTCATCATCACCCGCATCATCACCCTCATCATCACCTGTATCTGCTGAGGTGGCATTACTCAGAGAGCTCTCTGGCCAGCAGCTGTCTGAACTCTCCCTAGCATCTTGGGTAGCTGGTGCAGTGGTAGAGTCCTCCTGAGCCATCACCTGTACAGGGAAAGGTACCATTTGTTTAAAACACTAGCACAACATTGTACTATTCCACAGGACAAACATTGAGTATGCAGATAAAAGGTAGAAATCAACATTTTAATTATGCACATTTCACTTCTAAAGATTTTACAGTACGGTTATAAAACACACTTCAAGACAAAACACTCCATCCAACAATAAACCTCAACATTCCTTCAATATTATACTTCAAAATTTATACTTCAACATTATGCAGTTCAATTCTAAACACTTGAATATTAAACATATAATGCAATTAAGCACAAAATTTCACCAGTGTTCATACATACCAGAACTGCCGATGTGGCTACCACCAGAAATAGGTTATACAACTTCATTCTGCAATTTCTACACTTTCTTGAAGTAAAATTGTTGGGTGAAGATGAAGATGGAGAGAAACTTGTTGCAATGAGTCTGATCAAGAGACCAATCTCTTCTGGAAAACTGTGTCAAATCATGAGCTCTTATAGCCCCACACTATAATAACTTTTGTATCTGCCATTGGATTTAGCCTACATAGAGTATTAATTAAAAAAATATATATTTTTTTAAACTTCCAACATGCCTTCCCTAGTCAGCAATGATCCCAGCTACAGCATCCTGATAGCTAAAGTGTTAATGCATTACTAATGCTTGTGTGGTGTCTAAAAGCCATTCCTTACGTTGCATTTCTTCACAGCACTACATAGCCTTGTGATGAGTGAGGAATGTTTGGGAGTCTAAATATTTAATTTTATATTTTTGCATGGGAAGGGAAAGTATGCAAAGTGACAAGAAATAGTTGGTGAGTAAAGTGCACACTCTGGAAGTTGAAGATTATTATGCTATGCATGGCCATGAAGAGGTCTTTGCATGTAACTGGTTGTACATGGTCTCCAAGCTTTGACACATGCTAACAAGTGCGAAATTAATAGGAAGTGATCATCTTATTCACTTTCCCCTTCTTCCTCGATGCCTCGTGTGCATTTCCTAGTGTAGCAATCCCTCATCATGCTGAGTTTGAATTATTGTGGTCCACTTTAATGGCTATGAGGGCTTATTGTTGAACACGTTTTGGGCGCCTGTGGCCTAGCGGTTGACACCCTGCCCGCAAGTTCAAATCCTAATGGTGTCACAAATTTTTTTCAGTAGTTCAATTTATAAAATAATGAGCTAATGTTTAAGTGTCTTATGAAACCACCCCTAAGCAGGAAATCATCATGTGCTCTATACACATGCACGTACAAGCCTAATGGACAATTAGTGAGGTCCCCATGACCATACTTGATCCACACACCATAGATTATATGCACAACACACATTGCTGGATCCTCCCATGAAAGTGGAATGGTACCCATCTGACTGACAGTCCACTCACCCAAAAGAGATTGCCCTATTGGTTCCCTGAAAATGAGCCCCACCACCTCCCTGGGAGGAGCCTCACAAAAATCACAACACAACATATCACACCAGCAGGACCCTTGCCTAGCCTTGACCATACCAATTAGTTTATCAGCAAATAGTTAATTAGCGAGAGTGATTATAACTGAGACTGATTGGGACCGAGAAAGAGTTTAAGTACCCATAGGGAGACGATCAAACTTGCTGGGTGCTTGTGGCCTAGAAGTTGAGACCACTGCCTAAAGCATAAGGGCTCAACGCTCAAGTTCAAATCCTGATGGTGCACCCCAAATAATTTCAAATTGTATTCAGTATCTCTAAATTGATCTAATAATTAAGTTTGTGAGAGTCTTACAAAACCACACCCAAGCAAGAAATCATCATGTGCTGTAGACACATGCACACACCCCACACCCACTCCCTCCCCACCCTAACTGCAGGATCCTTTGCCCCCTCCCCCACACCCCATCATCCAATGTTTTAATCTAACAAGAGTTCTTACTCCACTAGTTTAGGGGTTGAGGTAGGGTTAAGGATAAGTTTGATGCCAGGCTGTCACTAGGGATATATTTAAGGACAAGCTAGGTCTAGGGCCGTCACTAGGGATAGATAAGCCAGTCTATATAGACTCGAATAAGATCAGGCCCACAGCCATTTTGTGGTTAAAACACCCCACAACATTCTTCAAGATAGCACCTGACTTCCAGGCCTCTACTCATCATGGAATCAATTCATGAATTTTTTCCCCAGTGATACGTCATGGGCATGTGCTAGCTGTAACAACCCATGGACAGTTGCAGTGTAATGACAGGGCAACACGTAGATTACCACATTATACATTTACATTAATCCCATTATTGCCTGCTCAAAGTGTGAATTCAAGCTTTGTCTTGGACAATGGTTTGCTACTAATATGATACTTGAGAGATCCTGCCATGATCCTCAAGATATCATCCTTTTCCTGATCCTTGAGAGATCCCACCATGTTTCTTGAGTTTCCTAGCATGATCTTTGAGAGATTCAGCCATGCTCAGTTAGAGATCTGACTTCAACATTTAGAGATTCAACCATGGTCCTTAGACACACTCTTACAATGAATTAAGATAGTATAGCAACACTCTATGAAGAACTAAAAAGAGTGAGGCATATATCATCAATATAAAAAAACTACAGTTCTCTGTGATTTCCTTCATTAATAAGTTTGATGTTCCACACTTTCCTCATTCATGACACATTCTTTACAACAGCTTCTTCTGGTCATAATCTTGACCATCTTTTCTTCAGTGCAAGCTGTGTGGAAGATAGTGGGATGATGATATTCATAAAAATTTACAAAATGCACAACGCAAACATAAAATTAATCGTGTAGTGCAAACATTGACCTTACCATCACTTTATATATATACCCTAGCAGTATCTAGTCCAGGTTGAGTATTCTTTGTAGACTTGTAAACCAGAGAGGACCTAAAACTCCTATTCGTTGGAAAAAAGTATCCAATAAAGTCATACTATACTGATTATATATATAATATATATATATATATATATTATATATATATATAGCCAGGACATCTACCTCCTTTACCTGTTGCATATAACAAAGTCTAGATTTCACTTGTTCAATCAGCTTGTTTTTTCGAATGAATTTTTTAAATAAAAATGAGAAATCTAAATTTTTTATGAAGTCAGCTGAAAGTAGGTTACCAAAGTAACACACTATTGCAATGTGACATATATATCAGAAGTAGGGGAGGCACTTATCAAAAAGTAGGTGTATATATAATATATTTGCTCAACAATCAGTTTGTATTGGATTTTGCATTGTCTTTCAATTCACGGCCTGATATGGGTCATAATTATGCCATGCATTATGCAAATTCTCAAAAACTTACTATCTTGAACTCCTCCAACTTTAAATCATCCTTGTTTGTGACTTTCTTTTTCAGCGACCAATGACACTTTGATGCTGCTTACCTCAATAATGGTTGGAACACAGAATAAAAACTTTATGGAACAGAGCACGTGGTCTTAAGTTGTGAAATACCTGTAATAATTAATTTTATCACACATGTCAGATTTTGTTGGAAAAAGACACTAATCCTCTCCAAATAGTACTCAACTTTAAAAAAGAAATGCACTCCATGACACCATATTTTACTTGTACACAATATATACACAGGGAAGGAGTCAATCTGCTCGTATGCTCAACATCAAATGAAGCACTTTGGGGGGGGAAAATGATTTTCTGTTCCCACACTGGACCACTAAGGTGTGAAATACCTCTATAATCACACATGTCAGATTTTGTTACACAAAGCAAAAAGGCATTAATTCTCCCCAAAGTTTGCTTGATGTTACATTAGTGCTAACTTTCAAAATATTATACTCCATGGCAATATATTGTACTCAATGTGCACGTAGGGATGCAAGGAGATAGTGTTCAGTCCATTTTTGGCAGTCTGATTTTCCATTATGAAATGTCATTTCCTAGGATTTCCTCACAATCACACAGAGCATGCAACAGGTGCAGCAGTGTGGACTTATTTTGCTGTCAGTTGTGTTGTCTATGGAGAGATTGGTTTATGGTTTCCTGCTCCCTCATATGACCTCTGCACTAGGCTCTCTGTTTCGTCTAGTAATTTTGTTGTTGTTTGGAAGTTGTCAAATTCTGTAATCTGAGAAATGTGCAGAGTTGTCATGCATAAATCATTTATAAGGAATTCTGATGATTGACACTATTACCAAGTTTTCGTGAACCCAGCAGACTAATCAAAAGTACAATTACTGTGGGAGATACTGAATGATTGTGCATTACACTCTTGCAAAACAGATTTCATTGCCAACATTCTGACACCATCAGTTCATTAAAACCTAGTTGTAATCCTTTAAATCTGACCAGTGCAAGACTAGGGCAGAATTAAACTAGAGTGAGGTGATCCATAACTTTTTGAGATCCAGATAGAAGAGGCACAAGTCAAATGTCCAAGAGTTAGTAAATATAAAGTATGGCAATGCTGCAGACAAAGCGATAATTACTGCATCGTTTCAATTCAGCACTACCTGTTTAGCACGGCCATTCCTGGGTGGCTAGCTATGTTGGTCATGATGTGTGTGCGTGTATGCTTGCATGCCTGCATATGTGCATGCGCGTGTGTGTGCGTGGGTATGTATGCTCATCTGTCGTAAGTAAAAGGCAATGATTGTGACGTTACTTGGCCTTTCCATCCCACCTTAATGTTTTCCCTAAAACTCCCTTGTTTCTTGCATCATCTCTTAATATTACACACTAAACACATCTTAGTTACTCTCTGAAGGAATAGTCATACACAGGGAAAATATTAGTTTTCACTTTTGTGTGCATATCTAATTACTTTTGACACCAAACTGTGGAGGGATTATCTGTGTGACCCTTTGGTTCTTTTTAACCCAGTTCCTTTCCCATATTTTCCCAGTACTAGCAAGATCCAAGTGTTTGTATGACTAGGGTATTAACAGCTTGTGTTCTTCATTTCCCTCACATCCCTTCCCTCCTTTGTCTCCCTTAATCTTTTCTTAATAACACTTTTCTGACTCCCACAAAACTAAAATGAACCACAGTTATTCACTGCTATGAAGGATCCATTTAGCTGTATTCGAGGAAGTGGTCTATGCAAACTTGCTCTTTCTATCACATGTCCGTTATCTTTCCTGCCCACTCATTGGCTCTGTACATGCCCTTTGTTTTGTGGATGGAGACTCTTATGTCATCACGATTGCATATCGTGAGATGTGTCTGGTTGTAAAGCATATATACCAGCCTGTAGTTCTTGACAGTAATACACACATGTTTTATTTAAAAATTATATATTGGGTTGAAACAGTGTAGATCACAATAATTTATAGGATACAAAAACAAACATCAAATATAATACAAATTTAAAGAAGCGATAATAATACTGGTGTTCATTATTAAGGTAAAGGGTCCTTTAATTATTTTGGTTAACATTAGTAGGTTCTTGTTTCCTTATTCTTGAACAACAATCAGTTCTCTTGTTTTTAAATGTGTCATGTTCTATTAAAAAATTAAAACATTTATAGTAAAGCAGTTGCTCAGGATAACTCCAGAACTAATTCTTTACCAGGTTTATTACTGAAGTGCCCACAGTTATATTTGGTAATTTGCATACAACTTGTCTTATAATCACCAATTGACCACTTCGACGTTATATAAATGCCGAAATGTTCATTTATAAGTTCACCTATCTGTATGGGTGAGTTCCATGCATCAAAATGCTCAAGTGTTGGTCTTGATGATTTAGATTGCATGGAGCGTGCTCATACTGCACATAGCTATATACCACACATTGAACTGACGAGCATATTGCCATTGTTTTAGACTTTGTCATGGAACTACCAACATACCACGAGGCATTTGTATTAGACTTGTCATTGAACTACCAAAGTTACCACTTTCAACTCATGCTCTGTAATATACTTCATGGCTATACATGTTGGTCAAACTTTTTTTAACCTTAATAGATATGTTTAAAATGATAGCAAAACACCCTTCAAATTGTGAAAATATTATGATGGAACACTTTGTATGTATAACAAATCAACCATGGATTGCCTACACAAACCCATACTTTGAGCAAGCAATCCACGATAGCATGGTTATGGACAATCCATGAATTGCCCATTTGAAGCTTGGATCCATATTTTGAGGGTGCAAGTTATGGATTGTCTTCTAAAAGCATAATCTTGGCAACCATGAATTGTGCAGACACAAAAATTGATCCACAGTTCATACGTGGAACTTGCTGTACTAGGCCATTCAGTGACAATATAATGTAAGAGAGACGTTTAGTATGAAATTACAATACCATCAACCAGTAGATAAAGTTGTATAAAAAACTTTTAGGAATGTTCTGGAACTTGTTCCATTTACTAAAGTTTGTGTCCTGCCATCCCATTCTCATCAAGGCTGGAGCAGTAGCAGAATTATCAGAGGAGAGGAAGAAGATCAAATATTTCCACTTGGACCCTCCCATGCCTTCAGGCCTATTGCCATTGATACATCCTGGGATTTATTCCCATGGTTCTGATGCTTACCTAGTGCAGAAGAAGGGAGGTCCACCACTTTCCTCATTAAAAGGATCTCTGTGGCAGTGTAATGGGTTCGGTGGAGAAGGTCACCACCACTTACTTTTTTTACAACTTAACATTCACTTAATTAAGGGGAGACGATCCCAATGTCAAGCCACTAGTATGGGATGCAACTTGCCAGGACACCTTTGTCCAGTCCTACCGATGCTATGCCAATAATAGTGCTGGAGCAGTGGCTGACCTAGATGAGGAGAGGATGTCAGCCAAGTACACCAGCTTAGGGTCTGGCTATTCCTTCACACCTGTGGCTATTGATACTTTGGAGGCCATTGGGAAGAGGTCACTGGCCTTTTTGAAAGAGCTGGGACATGGGGTCAGGTAATATACTGGAGAGGTAAAGGTGAGAACATACCTACCTTCTTCAGCGTCTCTCTGTAGCTGTACAGAGAGGGGATGCAGTATCTGTGGTGGGATCAGTTGGGGGCTGGTCAGGACTGGACTTGTTTGATACCGAAAGTTATTTTAAAATCTTATTGTTGTTTTTATTATTATCACTTGTTGTTGTTTTGTTATTATTACTATTATTGTTGTTGTGGTTGTTGTTATTGCTGTTATTGTGTTGGTGTTTATTAGATGATAAATACCATTATTATCATCATTATTATCATCATCATCATCATTATCATCATAATCGTCATCATCATCATCACATCGTCGTCGTCGTCGTCGTCATCATCGTCGTCGTCGTCATCATCATCATCATCATCATCATCATCATCATCATCATCATCATCATCATCATCATTATCATCATCATCTATTATTATTATTATTATCATCATTATTATCATCATCATCATCATCGTTGTCGTCGTCATAGTCGTCATCGTAGTCGTCATCATCATCATAACCATCATCATCTTCATTATTATTACTATTATTATTACTATTATTATTTCTATTATTATTACTATTATTATTACTATTATTATTACTATTATTATTACTATTATTATTATTATTATTATTATTATTATTATTATTATTATTATTATTATTATTATTATTATTATTATTATTATTATTATTATTATTATTATTATTATTATTATTATTATTATTATTATTATTATTATTATTATTATTATTATTATTATTATTATTATTATTATTATTATTATTATTATTATTATTATTATTATTATTATTATTATTATTATTATTATTATTATTATTATTATTATTATTATTATTATTATTATTATTATTATTATTATTATTATTATTATTATTATTATTATTATATTATTATTATTATTATTATTATTATTATTATTATTATTATTATTATTATTATTATTATTATTATTATTATTATTATTATTATTATTATTATTATTATTATTATATTATTATTATTATTATTATTATTATTATTATTATTATTATTATTATTATTATTATTATTATTATTATTATTATTATTATTGTTATATTATTATTGTTGTTATTATTATTATTATTATTATTATTATTATTATTATTATTATTATTATTATTATTATTATTATTATTATTATTATTATTATTATTATTATTATTATTATTATTATTATTATTATTATTATTATTATTATTATTATTATTATTATTATTATTATTATTATTATTATTATTATTATTATTATTATTATTATTATTATTATTATAGGAATAATTATGCTCAATCCCTTTTCCCTTTCTTTCAGTTGTGACTATATACCTTGACCTGAAGATATGTCCCCATATCAACTGTGAGGACAACAGGCATCTGAGATGTGAAGTGAGACACTACAAGTGTGTGTGTCCCAGCTATAAGGACAACACTGTTGCAAGAACGTGCACAGATACCAAGTAAGACAACAACACCAGCACCTCATTCCTTCACTTACATCACCCTCTCCCGCTGTCACAACCCACCTTCTCATCCACCCAGTTGTCTGGAGCAGCCATCCAAGCTAAAGTGTGTGCTAGATTGTCCAAATTTCTATGACCTAACCAAGCAGAGATGATGTAACAATATTTATTGTACACATTATGGCAACTTGCAGTGCAAGTGAGTAAGGAGGCAGGAGGCATCCCTCCAGGTAGCAAAAAAAAATTACAGAGAAAAAAGTCCGTTATTTCCACCCTTTATCTTGTGCAAGTGGTGTGATCCTCATTTTAAATGATGCACGTCTTACTGTCGCACATGCTAGTGGGAAGCAAAAGTGGGTGCAACTGGTGCCTCCAGCTATTGATATCTACATGCATAGTATTTTATGGCTCTCTCCCTATTAATAAATTCATAAATTCATAACTGATTCGGCAGATACCTACCCGATCCCTCGAGGTGTTTCTGCCCCAATTAGGACTACAAGCAACACAATTCTTATGACAAAAAGAACACAACCCCTATGACAACAAACAACGCAACTCCTATGACAACAAACAATGCAACTCCTACGACAACTAGCAACGCAACTCCTATGACAATAAACAACGCAATCCCTATGACAAAAAAGAGCGCAACGGAAGTATTTGTATGGACAGGGCCCTTTATTTCGGTGATCTTCAGTTTGGAAAAGACAAGTGCAAGTTCATATGTGTTAGTTTGGGTCACCTCTAGAATTCTAACAGACTGCACACTCATTTGGGGTCTCCATTATTATTATGGGCAATTCATTCCAAATTTAACCAAATGTATCCACTATCCTGAATGCAGGTAGAGGTGGTCAGAAGAATGTTCTCACATTTTCCAATTGTCTAAACGTTATCACAGGTTCTTATTCACTTCAACCCATTACACCATCTCAGGATGGCTCATGACACTTCTGCTTATGGGATCATACCTTATGCCTGCCTGTTCTGAGACCAATTGCATTTGCATCAAGAACTCTCTCTGCCAATGAGCTTAATTACTTAGCTATATGTTGGAAAAAAGCCCTGTCACACTAATTTTTGGACTGAAGAATCTATTTTTATGGCCGTAACTTCACTATGACCATAGATCATAAACCATTGACAACTATCTTAGGCTCAAAGAAAGAAATGGCACCTATGGCTGCGGCAAGATTGCAGAGATGCAGAGTGCTGTTTTAGCTTACACATATGAAGTTGAATTTTGCGATGATGTTAATGTATTTACTGCAGTGGGGAAAGGAATGCGGTATATATTATTATGTGATGCTTGTGGTGTTGTATACTGAGCATGCTCACTTCCTTTTTGATGCTCACTTGTTTTTATGATCATTTAATCGTGTTGCAACTCATTTTATTTGTCAGAATGTAAAAATTTAGACCTTCAAGACAACATTTGTGCTTTAACTATTATCACAAGAGTAAACTGCCAAAATATCACTTCACATAGGAAAATGTGAGATACTGCATGTGTGCACAGTCATCTTTATGATATTGATACCACTTTAACCGATCTTCAGATGTTTCGGAGAAGTGCAATCAAGAAATTGGCAAATGTGTGTGACAGTTTGTGTGGAGTCTTCTGTAATGACGAACAGACTTACCATACACAAGATTAGATGTGGGGGGAGAAAGGTAGGTAGATAGATAGATGGATGGATGGATAGATGGACAGATATAGGTAGATAGATAGAAGATAGAGTGATAGATAGATAGATAGATAGATAGATGATAGATAGATAGATAGATAGATAGATAGATAGATAGATAGATAGATAGATAGATAGATAGATAGATAGATAGATAGATAGATAGAAAGATAGATAGATAGATAGATAGATAGATAGATAGATAATAGATAGATAGATAGATAGATAGATTAGATAGATAGATAGATAGATAGATAGATAGATAGATAGTAAATGGATGGAATAGATAGATAGATAGATAGATAGATAGATAGATAGGTAGATAGATGGACGGATATATAATAGATAGATAGAAGATAGAGAGAGATAGAGAGATAGATAGATAGATATATAGGTAGATATATATATATAGATAGATAAATAGATAGATAGATAGATAGATAGATAGATAGATAAATAGATAGATAGATAGATAGATAGATAGATAGATAGATAGATAGATAGATAATAGGCAGACAGACAACCAAACAAAAACAAAAATAGGAATATAAAATTTCACGTAAAAACAATTAATAAAAAATAAATGATTTACTCTGACCAAGGGTGCTGAAGCTGCTACCCATGCAGCTAGAATTTATGTGCAAAATCTTACACCTGATGGTGCACTTTAGAAATTGGACTTCAGAAAAGCAGTTTGCGCAGGGATAAGATGTTCCAAGCCATCAGGGAGTTGGCTCCACGGCTATTACCTTTAGTAATCTCAGCATATGGTCCTCCAACATATCTTTTCTTTGTAGATGGTATGATAGAGTCAAAGGAGGGGGTACAACAAGGTGATCCCTTAGTACCACCATTGTTTTTTCACTAAATAGTAGAGGAGCTACAGTCAGAACTTTATATCTCTTATCTGGACAATATCACGATAGATGGCAATTGGGAGGACATAGTGCACCACTTTCGGAGAGTGGAGCTTCTAACTCAGGATGTAGGCCTTCCTTACCACAGTCAGTGCAAAGTGGTATGCTGAGATTACCACTCTGGGTTCCTTACTAGTGGACATTCCAGGTCTTTTGGAAGTAACCCCGAGTCATCCACCCTTTGGGGTTACTGAATCGTGGAGCGGAAGGCATTGATTCAATCCTTGGGAAGAAGGTAGATTCATTGCGTGTTTTGGGAGAGAGACTTAGTTACCTCCATGCTCATGATGCTTTTTTCATCTCCTCCGACATGCCTTTTGCATTCCCAAACTTTTAAGTTCATCTCCTTCCTTCTCTTCTCCACTACTAGATTCATTTGAAATGCTGCAAAGAGGAATAGTGAGTGAGATAGTGAATGTTGACCTTAGCAACTATGCATGACACACATCACTTCTGGTGCATTCGGGTGGTCTTGGGATCAGAAGTGCAGTGCAGTTGGCATCTTCTGCCTTCCTTGCAATCAGCTGCTGCCTGCTCCGATCTTATTCATCAGATCCTTCCGGAAAGGTTATCTGGTGTGCAGTGTGCTTTTCAGGATTATGCCTTGATATGTGGAGTCAAACTCATGATGCTTCACCACCTGCAGAAAGTGACTCTTTTAGCAGATGGCTTAGGATACCCCTTTAGTTTTGATCAGCTGCTAAGTAATGCTCATTCTGAAACTTCTCGTGCATGTATGCTAGCTGAACAGGTTGATGTGAAAGGTACACATGGCCCGAGTTGCCATAGTATCCAAGATCGCTAGCCAAGGCATGCCTTTCTGAATAGTGGTCAAGAGAGGTTTGAACTCTATGCCAAAAAACCCATCTCAACTCGAACCCAATGGAGTGTAAGTGGCCGGATGACAACAGTTTGGTCCCATGGAGATGTGGTCCTAGTGTGGGATGATACATGCCCAGACACTTATGAACCATCCATTTGGCTTTGGCTAGTGTTGAAGCTGGCAGCGTGATCACTGAAGCTGAGCACACAAGAGGATTAAGTATAAAGTATAAATCTATAAATCTGTCCTTGGTAAATGGATCATAGACCAGTTGGAGGAGCCCAGGTCATACTCTTTTATGCTATAGCATGTGGCTGTCGAAGTTCAGCGGGGTAATGCTGCAGCCATTTTGATGACAGATCATTTGCTTTCATTTGTTGGTTTAGTTAGTTCTAATGCAGTAATAAGTACAGTATATTAGTTTATTAGGTTTTAATGCACTCTGATATAGCCTGTTTATCATGTCTGTAAATTACAAACAAACGAGCAAAAATTTGATAAATTAAATAGTTAATTACCACAATAATAATGACTAATTAAACATAGTAGTAATAATAATAATAATAATAATAATAATAATAATAATAATAATAATAATAATAATAATAATAATAATAATAATAATAATTATTATTATAATTATAATTATAATTATAATTATAATAATAATAATAATAATAATAATAATAATAATAATAATAATAATAATAATAATAATAATAATAATAATAATAATAATAATAATAATAATAATAATAATAATAATAATAATAATAATAATAATAATAATAATAATAATAATAATAATAATAATAATAATAATAATAATAATAATAATAATAATAATAATTAATAATAAATAATAAATAAGTAATAATAATGATAATAATGATGATTATGATGATGATGACGAGGACGAAGACGACGACGATGACGACGATGACGACGACGACGATGATGTGATGATGATGATGATAATAATGATAATAATAATAGTAATGATAATAATGATGATAATAATAAACACCAACACAATAACAGCAATAACGACAATTACAACAACAATAATAGTATAATAACAAAACAACAAATGATAATAATAAAAACAACAATAAAATTTTAAAATAACGTATCAAACAAGTCCAGTCCTGACCAGCCCTCCACTGATCCCACCACAGATACTGCATTCCCTCTCTGTACAGCTACAGAGAGATGCTGAAGAAGGTAGGTATGTTTTCACCTTTACCTCTCCAGTACATTACCTGACCCTGTGTCCCAGCTCTTTCAAAAAGGCCAGTGACCTATTCCCAATGGCCTCCAAAGTATCAATAGCCACAGGTGTGAAGGAATAGCCAGACCCTAAGCTGGTGTACTTGGCTGACATCCTCTCGTCATCTAGGTCAGCCACTGCTCCAGCACAATTTTTGGCATAGCATCGGTAGGACTGGACAAAGGTGTCCTGGCAAGTTGCGTCCCATACTAGTGGCTTGACATTGGGATCGTCTCCCCTTAATTAAGTGAATGTTAAGTTGTAAAAAAAGTAAGTGGTGGTGACCTTCTCCACCGAACCCATTACACTGCCACAGAGATCCTTTTAATGAGGAAAGTGGTGGACCTCCCTTCTTCTGCACTAGGTAAGCATCAGAACCATGGGAATAAATCCCAGGATGTATCAATGGCAATAGGCCTGAAGGCATGGGAGGGTCCAAGTGGAAATATTTGATCTTCTTCCTCTCCTCTGATAATTCTGCTACTGCTCCAGCCTTGATGAGAATGGGATGGCAGGACACAAACTTTAGTAAATGGAACAAGTTCCAGAACATTCCTAAAAGTTTTTTATACAACTTTATCTACTGGTTGATGGTATTGTAATTTCATTATTAAACGTCTCGCTTACATTATATTGTCATTGAATGGCAAGTTCCACGTATGAACTGTGGATCAATCTTTGTGTCTGCACAATTCATGGTTGTCAAAATCATGCTTTTAGAAGACGATCCATAACTTGCACCCTCAAAATATGGATCCAAGCTTCAAATGGGCAATTTATGGATGCACCCTCAAAATATGGATCCAAGCTTCAAATGGGCAATTTATGGATTGTCCAAAACCATGCTATCGTGGATGGCTTGCTCAAAGTATGGGTTTGTGTAGGCAATCCATGGTTGATTTGTTATACATACAAAGTGTTCCTGGTATGTTAGTAGTTGATAAAGTCTAAAACAATGGCAATATGCTCATGAGTACAACAGATGAGCATACATACCCATGCACACATGTACCATACGCAGGCATGCAAGCATACACGCACACACATCATGACCAACATAGCTAGCCACCCAGGAATGGACGTGCTAAACAGGTAGTGCTGAATTGAAACGATGCAGTAATTATCGCTTTGTCTGCAGCATTGCCATACTTTATATTTACTAACTCTTGGACATTTGACTTGTGGCTCTTCTATCTGGATCTCAAAAAGTTATGGATCACCTCACTCTAGTTTAATTCTGCCCTAGTCTTGCACTGGCCAGATTTAAAGGAGGTTTTAATGAACTGATGGTGTCAGAATGTTGGCAATGAAATCTGTTTTGTCAAGAGTGTAGTGCACAATCATTCAGTATCTACCACAGTAATTGTACTTTTGATTAGTCTGTTGGGTTCACAAAAACTTGGTAATAGTGTCAATCATCAGAATTCCTTATAAATGTTTTATGCATGACAACTCTGCACATTTCTCAGATTAAGAATTTCACAACTTCCAAACAACCAAAAAATTACTAGACGAAACAGAGAGCCTAGTGCAGAGGTCATACGAGGGAGCAGGAAACCATAAACCAATCTCGCCATAGACAACACAACTGATAGCAAAATAAGTCCACACTGCTGCACCTGTTGTATGCTCTGTGTGATTGTGAGGAAATCCTAGGAAATTACATTTCATAATGGAAAATCAGACTGCCAAAAATGGACTGAACACTATCTCCTTGCATCCCTATGTGCACATTGAGTACAGTATATTGCCATGGAGTATAATGTTTTGAAAGTTAGCACTAATGTAACATCAAGCAAACTTTGGGGAGAATTAAGGTAACAAAATCTGACATGTGTGATCATAGAGGTATTTCAGACCTTAGTAGTCGAGTGTGAGAACAGAAAATCATTTTGACCCCCACAGTGCTTCATTTGATATTGAGCATACGAGTAGATTGACTCCTTCCCTGTGTATATATGTGTGTACAAGTAAAATATGGTGTCATGGAGTGCATTTTTTTTTTAAAGTTTAGTACTCTTTGGAGTGGATTTGTGTCTTTTTCCAACAAAATCGGACATGTGTGATAAATTATTACAGGTATTTCACAACTTAAGACCACGTGCTCTGTTCGATAAAGTTTTTATTCTGTGTTCCAACCATTATTGAGGTAAGCAGCATCAAAGTGTCATTGGTCGGTGAAAAGGAAAGTCACAAACAAGGATGATTTAAAGTTGGAGGAGTTCAAGAGAGTAAGTTTTTGAGAATTTGCATAATGCATGGCATAATTATGACCCATAGTTCAGGCCATGAATTGAAAGACAATGCAAAATCCCATACAAACTGATTGTTGAGCAAATATATTATAATTATATACACCTACTTTTTGATAAGTGCCTCCCCTACTTCTGATGTATATGTCACATTGCAATAGTGGGTTACTTTGGTCACCTACTTTCAGCTGACTTCATAAAAAATGTAGATTTCTCCTTTTTATTTAAAAAATGCATTCGAAAAAACAAGCTGATTGAACAAGTGAAATCTAGACTTGTTATAATATGCAACAGGTAAAGGAGGTAGATGTCCTGCCTGTCCCTGCTATATAGATATATATTATATATATAATGAGACTTTACTGGATGCTTTTTTTCCAACGAATAGGAGTTTTAGGTCCTCTCTGGTTTACAAGTCTACAAAGAATACTCAACCTGGACTAGATACTGCTAGGGTAGCGCTAAAGTGATGGTTAGGTCAATTTTTGCACTACACGATTAATTTTACGTTTGCATTGTGCATTTTGTAAATTTTTATGAATATCATCATTCCACTATCTTCCACACAGCTTGCACTGAAGAAAAGATGGTCAAGATTATGACCAGAAGAAGCTGTTGTAAAGAATATGTCATGAATGAGGAAAGTGTGATAATAAAGAGAACATCAAACTCATTAATGAAGGAAATCACAGAGAACAGTAGTTTTTTACATTGATGATATATGCCTCACTCTTTTTAGTTCTTCATAGAGTGTTGCTATACTATCTTAATTCATTGTAAGAGTGTGTCTAAGGACCATGGTTGAATCTCTAAATGTTGAAGTCAGATCTCTAACTGAGCATGGCTGAATCTCTCAAAGAACATGCTAGGAAACTCAAGAAACATGGTGGGATCTCTCAAGAATCATATTAGTAGCAAACCATTGTCCAAGACAAAGCTTGAATTCACACTTTGAGCAGGCAATAAATGGGATTAATGTGAATGTATAATGTGGTAATCTACGTGTTGCCCTGTCATTACACTGCAACTGCCCATGGGTTGTTACAGCTAGCACATGCCCATGACGTATCACTGGAAAAAAATTCATGAATTGATTCCATGATGAGTAGAGGCCTGGAAGTCAGGTGCTATCTAGAAGAAAAGGTAATGAGTAAGAATCGAGCAGCAAGGAGGCAAGACACTCTCACATTTCAAGTTACGAGGAAAACAATCATGGGCTTATAAATTGGTGGACTCCCCCACACTATCTTGAAGAATGTTGTGGGGTGTTTTATCCACAAAATGGCTGTGGTCCTGATCTTATTCGAGTCTATATAGACTGGCCTTGAATCTATCCCTAGTGATGGCCCTAGACCTAGCTTGTCATTAAATATATCCCTAGTCAGCCTGGCATCAAACTTATCCTTAACCCTACCTCAACCCCTAAACTAGTGGAGTAAGAACTCTTGTTAGATTAAAACATTGGATGATGGGGTGTGTGGGAGGGGGCAAAGGATCCTGCAGTTAGGGCGGGGAGGGAGTGGGGGTGGGGTGTGTGCATGTGTCTACAGCACATGATGATTTCTTGCTTGGGTGTGGTTTTGTAAGACTCTCACAAACTTAATTATTAGATCAATTTTGAGATACTGAATACAATTTGAAATTATTTGGGGTGCACCATCAGGATTTGAACTTGAGCGTTGAGCCCTTATGCTTTAGGCAGTGGTCTCAACTTCTAGGCCACAAGCACCCAGCAAGTTTGATCGTCTCCCAATGGGTACTTAAACTCTTTCTCGGTCCCTCAGTCTCAGTTATAATCACTCTCGCTAATTAACTATTTGCTGATAAACTAATTGGTATGGTCAAGGCTAGGCAAGGGTCCTGCTGGTGTGATATGTTGTGTTGTGATTTTTGCGAGGCTCCTCCCAGGGAGGTGGTGGGGCTCATTTTCAGGGAACCAATAGGGCAATCTCTTTTGGGTGAGTGGACTGTCAGTCAGATGGGTACCATTCCACTTTCATGGGAGGATCCAGCAATGTGTGTTGTGCATATAATCTATGGTGTGTGGATCAAGTATGGTCATGGGGACCTCACTAATTGTCCATTAGGCTTGTACGTGCATGTGTATAGAGCACATGATGATTTCCTGCTTAGGGGTGGTTTCATAAGAGACTTAAACATTAGCTCATTATTTTATAAATTGAACTACTGAAAAAAATTTGTGACACCATTAGGATTTGAACTTGCGGGCAGGGTGTCAACCGCTAGGCCACAGGCACCCAAAACGTGTTCAACAATAAGCCCTCATAGCCATTAAAGTGGACCACAATAATTCAAACTCAGCATCATGAGGGATTGCTACACTAGGAAATGCACATGAGGCATCGAGGAAGAAGGGGAAAGTGAATAAGATGATCACTTCCTATTAATTTAGCACTTGTTAGCATGTGTCAAAGCTTGGAGACCATGTACAACCAGTTACATGCAAAGACCTCTTCATGGCCATGCATAGCATAATAATCTTCAACTTCCAGAGTGTGCACTTTTACTCACCAACTATTTCTTGTCACTTTGCATACTTTCCCTTCCCATGCAAAAATATAAAATCAAATATTTAGACTCCCAAACATTCCTCACTCATCACAAGGCTATGTAGTGCTGTGAAGAAATGCAACGTAAGGAATGGCTTTTAGACACCACACAACAAGCATTAGTAATGAATTAACACTTTAGCCATCAGAATGCTGTGGCTGGGATCATTGCTGACTAGGGAAGGCATGTTGAAAGTTTAAAAATATATATATTTTTAATTAATACTCTATGTAGGCTAAATCCAATGGCAGATACAAAAGCTATTATAGTGTGGGGCTATAAGAGCTCATGATTTGACACAGTTTCCAGAAGAGATTGGTCTCTTGATCAGACTCATCGCAACAAGTTTCTCTCCATCTTCATCTTCACCCAACAATTTTACTTCAAGAAAGTGTAGAAATTGCAGAATGAAGTTGTATAACCTATTTCTGGTGGTAGCCACATCGGCAGTTCTGGTATGTATGAACACTGGTGAAATTTTGTGCTTAATTGCATTATATGTTTAATATTCAAGTGTTTAGAATTGAACTGCATAATGTTGAAGTATAAATTTTGAAGTATAATATTGAAGGAATGTTGAGGTTTATTGTTGGATGGAGTGTTTTGTCTTGAAGTGTGTTTTATAACCGTACTGTAAAATCTTTAGAAGTGAAATGTGCATAATTAAAATGTTGATTTCTACCTTTTATCTGCATACTCAATGTTTGTCCTGTGGAATAGTACAATGTTGTGCTAGCGTGTTAAACAAATGGTACCTTTCCCTGTACAGGTGATGGCTCAGGAGGACTCTACCACTGCACCAGCTACCCAAGATGCTAGGGAGAGTTCAGACAGCTGCTGGCCAGAGAGCTCTCTGAGTAATGCCACCTCAGCAGATACAGGTGATGATGAGGGTGATGATGAGGGTGATGATGAGGGTGATGATGATGGTGGTGATGATGGAGGTGATAGTATTGATGGATCTGCACCTGGAGTGCGTAGACGTTGTAGGAAACCACGCAGAGTCAGTTATTTACGCCAATTTCTTCCACACCTCTTTTCCTTTGCACTCCCTCCCTCCATTCTTCCTCTCCAACTCTTCTTGCCCTCTCCAGCTGCCTTATCACTGTTCTCCCATCTTTTCCTCTGCCTAATTCTTCCCTAAAGCCCTTTCTTCACATAAGTCTCATCTATCTTTATCTCATAATCATTAGTCTCTCCCTCCAAATAGAAAATTCACACCGTCCCAGGAGAATTCCACTGGAAACCAATCTACCGTGGAACGTGTGACAATCTCAGATGTGACACCCCTCCATGCCGTGCCCGCAAGATTGTATGGAGGAAACGTTGTGTACTCGTCTTCAAGTATGTCTATGGTTGGTGGAAAAGAATCGGCCATCGTTTTCGACATTACATTGACCACCGCAGGTGCAGCTGTACCAACTGCAACGATATCAAGAGCTATAAGAGATGCACGGCCACTCGAACCTGCCCAAACACCCGCAATCCCAAGTCTTCTTGCTACTGGAAGTACAGTGTGCCACACAGGAAGTACACTCCTTACCAGACATACCAGCCACACCAGAAGTACGACTCATATCAGAAGCGTCCGAGATACGTCCAATATTCAATCAACCAGAAATATGACTCATACCAGACACATCAGAAATACCCTCCAACTAATTACACCAGTTACGGTCCGGTTGAGAGTGGAAGCTGTGAATGTTGTACGGGACTTTTTTGCAAACGCCCTAAAGTGTACAACAGACGCACCTGCTCTTGCGTGTGCCCAGTAATCAAGTGCCCCTATGGAAGGATTTATAATCCCAACACTTGCCGCTGTGACTGTCCTCGTGGCACTACTAAAGTCGGAAAAATATGCGTTGGAGAGTAAGCGTCCTATATAAGTTAACTAGTCTGAAATTTACCACAAGTATCTTGACAAGCAAGTAACAAGATCAGATCTCAATGTGTTGTAGTTGCATGGTTTATGTGTTGAAATAGGATCATACTAGTGAAATTATATCCTGAGGAATAATGATGCTCAATCTGTTTTCCTTTTCTTTCAGTTGTGACTACCTAGACCTGAAGACATGTCCCCATATCAACTGTGAGGACAACAAGCATCTGAGATGTGAAGTGAGACACTACAAGTGTGTGTGTCCCAGCTGTAAGGACAACACTGTTGCAAGCACATGCACAGATACCAAGTAAGACAACAACACTAGCACCTCATTCCTTCACTTACATCACCCACTCCCCCTATCACACCCCATTCTCATCCACCCAGGTGTCTGGAGCAGCCATACAAGCCAAAGTGTGTGCTAGATGGCAAATCCAAGAAGTGTCGTTGTCCAAATTGCTATGACCAAACCAAACAGAGATCGTGTGAAAATACTTTCTGTACACATTATGGCAACTTGCAGTGCAAGTAAGTGAGGAGGCATGAGACATCCATCCTGGTAGACAATCGTAATTTACAGAGAAAAAAGTCCGTTATTGCCACCATTTACCTTGTCCTAGTGGAGTGATCCTTATTTTAAATGATTCACGTCGTATTGTCTCGCATGCTAGTGGGAAGCAAAAGTGGGTGCAACTGGTGCCTCCATCTATTGATATCTACATGCATAGCTCTCTCCCTATTGATACATTCATAACATATTTGCTTTGTTGTTCTTACGTTGTAGATACCATCCCGATCCCCCAAGGTGCTTCTGCCCCAATCAGGACTACAAGCAACACAATTCTTATGACAACAAACGACGCAACCCCTATGCCAACAAACAACGCAACCCCTATGCCAACAAACAACGCAACCCCTATGCCAACAAACAACACAACTCCTATGACCAACAAAACTCCTATAAGAAGGACATTCCCTATAAAGGATGAAGAAGCCAAGTTAGAAAAATGTGCTGGCATTTTAATGTAGTTTTAAACTTCAAGCTTTGTAAAACATTACAATATACTGATGTTGAGATGTAATGAATGTTTTCATTGATAAAAACTATTGTTAACAAGTGTTTGTAAGGAGAGGCCCTTTATTTTGGTGATCTACAGTTTGGAGTTTGAGTTACAAAAGACAAGTGCAAGTTCATTTGTGTTAGTAGTGAGTATTTGAGGCACCGCTAGGATTCTAACAGACTGCACCACAGATTGAAAACTCCAAGCCTTAGTGCAAGCTCTACCTCCTCAGAATGTGCAAGAGCTTAGGTCCTTTTGGGATCATCAGAATTATTATGACGATTCATTCCAAATTTGTCCACTATTCTGAATGCACTCAACTAGCTGCTTAAAAAGAACTGCAGATGGAGATGGTTGGAATACTGTTCTCACGGTTTCCAATTGGCTAAAGAGAAGTTAACATTATCAAAGGTTCTTATTCTCTACAACCCATCACTCCCTCTCAAGATGGTTGGTGACATTTCTGCTTATGGTGAGGAGCAATTCTGTCGCATCTTATGCCTGATGGTTCTGAGAGACCAATTGTATTTGCAAAAATAACTCTCTCTGTCAGTCAGCATAATTACATAGGTACAGTTTTAAAAAAGGTAAGTTTTGGACTGAAGAAATTCCACATCTATTTGTATGGCCGTAACTCTACTATGATTACAGATCATAAAACATTAACAACACTCTTAGGCCCAAAGGCACCTATGACTGTGGCAAGGTTGCAGAGATGGTCATGCTTCTTTCAGCATACACCATTGTACAAAGGCCTATGCCAATGATGATGGCTTTTCACATCTGCCTCTTACCTCCACATTTGCCACATTCTCTGGAGCTATATGTACTACAGACCATACCATCTTCAACATTTCACAAATGAACGGTCCATGACTGCTAGGGAGTTTAAAAATGCTACCATGAAATACATTATACTCAGCAAGGTTTCTACTTACAAAAAGTACAGATGGCCTAACTCAGGCTTTAGGACCATCTTGGTTCAGTTCACACTGGAGAATGGTTGCCTCCTCTGGGATCTACGTGTTCATACCAATGAATCTGCATATTATAAAGGTCATGGAAGAACTCCATCGTGGTCACCATGGGATTTGTAGGATGAAAGCTGTTGCTAGGAGTTCTATGTGGTGGCCTGGATTAGACATTGAGATTGAAACTATGGCAATTGCTGTCTAGCAGTCAAGCTCTCACCACAAGTATCAGCCCTGCATCCATGGGTTTGGCCACCCAGACCGGGATAGAGTTCATGTGGATTTTGCGGGGCCATTCATAGGAGCAATGTTCTTGATAACAATGTTCCATTCCAATTGGCCAGAGGTCTATCTGATGTTGAAGACAACAGCTTGCAAAAACAAAGTTGGTTTATTGAGGCCAATGTTCGGGTTACCGAACAAGTGGTCACTGATAATGGTCCTCAATTCACATCCGATCAGCCTTCATGATGAGTATGGGTATATGGCACATTTGGTGTGCAGCTTACCATCCTGCTTCCAATGGCCAGGTGGAAAGATTTGTGAAGTCTTTCAAACAAGCAATAAAGGCCTCACTGGATGATGGCAGATCTGTACATCAAATGTGAATGGAGTGGGAGAGCATGTCATGGTGGAGAACATGCAGAGTGGTCTAGAGTGGATTTCAGGTATTGTCAAATGGGGCCCTGGACCTATGACCTATGATCGATAGTGAGCAAAATCAATTGGGGAAATGGCGCACCAACCAGATCAGGAAATTGGTTGTCCAATCAGCTGAAAAACCAACCAAGTTCTTTCCACACAGAGAGAACTATCGATTCCCAGAGAAGGATTACCTGAAAGTGTAGAAATTGCAGAATGAAGTTGTATAACCTATCTCTGGTGGTAGCCGCATAGGCAGTTCTGGCATGTATGAACACTGGTGAAATTTTGTGCTTAATTGCATTATATGTTTAATATTCAAGTGTTTAGAATTGAACTGCATAATGTTGAAGTATAAATTTTGAAGTATAATATTGAAGGAGTGTTGAGGTTTATTGTTGGATGGAGTGTTTGTTTTGAAGTGTGTTTTATGTCCGTTTACTGTAAAATCTTTATAAGTGAAGTCTGCATAATTAAAATGTTGACTTCTACCCTTTATCTGCATGCTCAATGGTTGTCCTGTGGAATAGTACAATGTTGTGCTAGCGTGTTAAACAAGTGGTACCTTTCCCTGTACAGGTGATGGCTCAGGAGGACCCTACCGCACCAGCTACCTCAGATGCTGGGAAGAGTTCAGCCATCTGCCAGGCAGATAGCTCTCTGACTAATGCCACCTCAGCAGATACAGGTGATGATGAGGGTGATGATGATGGTGGTGATGATGGAGGTGATAGCGATGATGGGTCTGCAGTCCTAAACCTACAAGGTTAAGTTGTGAGGAAGGACCACGCAGAGTAAGTTATTTACACCAATTTCATCCACACCTCTTTTCCTTTGCACTCCATCCCTCCATTCTTCCTCTCCAACTCTTCTCCTCTCTTCTTGCCCTCTCCACCTGCCTTATCACTGTTCTCCCATCTTTTGCTCTGCCTAATTCTTCCCTAAAGTCCTTTCTTCATCACATAAGTCTCATCTATCTTTATCTCATAATCATTAGTCTCTCCCTTCCCATAGAAAATCCGTACCGTCCCAGGAGAATTCCACTGGCCACCAATCTACCGTGGAACGTGTGACAATCTCAGATGTGACACCCCTCCATGCCGTGCCCGCAAGATTGTATGGAGGAGACATTGTGTACTCGTCTACAAGTATATCGAAAAGAATCGGCTATCGTACTCGACATTACATTGACCACCTCAAGTGCAGCTGTACCAACTGCAACGATATCAAGAGCTATAAGAGGTGCACGGCCACTCAACCTTGCCCAAACATCCACAAGCTCAAGTCTTCTTGCTACGGGAAGTACAGTGTGCCGCACAGGAAGTTTACCCCTTACCAGACATACCAGCCACACCAGAAATACGACTCATACCAGAAGCGTCCGAGATACGTCCAATAATCAAGCCAGCAGAAATATGACACACACCAGACACACAAGAAATACCCTCCAACTAATTACACAGTTACGGTCTGGTTTAGAGTGGAAGCTGTGAATGTTGTACACCATTTAATTGCAAATGCCCTAAAGTGTTCAAACGCACTTGCTCTTGCATGCGCCGAGTAATCAAGTGCCCCTATGCAAGAATTTTTAATCCCAAGACTTGCAGCTGTAACTGTCCCCGTGGCACTACTAAAGTCGACAAAAAATGTGTTGGAGAGTGAGTGTATAAGTAAACTAGTCTGAAATTCACAACAAGTGATTTGATAAGTGCTCTTAATCAAGTAACACGATCAGATCTCAATGTGTAACTGCATGGCTTATGTGTTGAAATAGGATCATACTATAATGGATAGATAGATAGATAATAGATAGATAGATAGATAATAGACAGATAGATAAATGGATGGGATAGATAGATAGATATATAGATGGACAGATATATAATAGATAGATAGAAGATAGAGAGAGATATATAGATAGATGATTGATAGATAGATAGATAGATAGATAGATAGATAGATAGATAGATAGATAGATAGATAGATAGTTAGATAGATAGATAGATAGATAGATAGATAGATAGATAGATAGATAGATAGATAGATAGATACATACATAGATAGATAAATAGATAGATAGATACATAGATAGATAGATCCATAGATACATAGATAGATAGATAGATAGATAGTTAGATAATTAGATAGATAGATAGATAGATAGATAGATAGATAGATACATAGATAGATAGATAATAGACAGACAGACAACCAAACAAAAACCAATATAGAAAAAAAAAATTTGCACGTAAAAACAATTAATATAAAATAAATGATTTACTCTAACCAAGGGTGCTGTGAAGCTGCTACCCGTGCAGCTAGAATTTATGTGCAAAATCTTACCCCTGATAGTGCACTTTAGAAATTGGACTTCAGAAAAGCAGTTTACGCAGGGATAAGTTGTTCCAAGCCGTCAGGGATTTGGCTCCACAGCTATTACCTTTAGTAATCTCAGCATATGGTTCTCAAACAATGTAGATGGTGTGATAGAGTCAAAGGAGGGGGTACAACAGGGTGATCCCTTGGTACCACCATAGTTTTTTCACTCAATAGTGGAGGACCTACAGTCAGAACTTTATATCTCTTATCTGGACAATATCACGATAGGTGGCAATTGGGAGGACACAGTGCACCACTTTCGGAGAGTGGAGCTTCTAACTCAGGATGTAGGCCTTCCTTACCACAGTAAGTGCAAAGTGGTATGCTGAGATCACCACTCTGTGTTCCTTACTAGTGGACATTCCAGGTCTTTTGGTAGTAACCACGAATCATCCACCCTTCGGGTTTACTGAATCGTGGAGCGGAAGGCATTGATTCAATCCTTGGGAAGAAGGTAGATTCATTGCGTGTTTTGGGAGAGAGACTTAGTTACCTCCATGCTCATGATGCTTTTTTCATCTCCTCCGACATGCCTTTTGCATTCCCAAACTTTTAAGTTCATCTCCTTCCTTCTCTTCTCCACTACTAGATTCATTTGAAATGCTGCAAAGAGGAATAGTGAGTGAGATAGTGAACGTGCATGACACACATCACTTCTGGTGCATTCGG